>CAIGRB010110188.1:0-18759 GCA_903798255.1 Fraxinus quadrangulata
TGTTCTCCTCCATGAGAACGTCGAAATCATATATTTACTTGCCAAAAATGATATTCGGGTAAATGAGAAATTGGAGCTCAAAGTACGCCAACTGAAAGGAGTTTATGTGTTGGAGGAAAACCAATTAAGGTTTGTCCCACATAGGAAAATGATAAAGGCAAAAATCACTTTATAAAGGATTACACTTTGAAAGGGTATAATCATGTGTAGCATAGAGGCTCTATCCACGTGCGCGTGCAAGAGAGGTGCAAATCAAGGATCGAAATAGGCTTCGAACCTTGAACTTGTGTGCGAGCACAACTTGCGTACACGAATATCAGATCGAATTGACCAAAAATTGGCCCCTTAGGAGGGCCTACGTTTTGCCAATTTTTTTCCTCCAACTAACCTTTGAAATTCTAAACTGTTGAAACTCCAATAGTTAGTGTCATTAGAATACATATTAATGACATACTTATGGACGGATTTAACTCACCATTCATGGGGATTGCCTATATATGTAAACTAAAATTTCCATTATTCAACACGAGAAAAACATAAGGCATATAGACCCTTTAGGAGGGCCTACGTTTTGCGAAT
Source organism: Fraxinus quadrangulata (assembly GCA_903798255.1). NCBI lineage: Eukaryota > Viridiplantae > Streptophyta > Magnoliopsida > Lamiales > Oleaceae > Fraxinus > Fraxinus quadrangulata. The sequence goes on from CAIGRB010110188.1 coordinate 580, forward strand.
TTTTTTTTCTCCAACAGACCTTAGAAATTCATAACTGTTGAATTTTCAATAGTTAGTGGCATTAGAATACATGTTAATGACATATTTATGGATGGATTTACATCACCATTCATGGGGGTTGTCTATATACGTGAACCAAAATTTCCACTATTCAACACGAGAAAAACACAAGGCATATTTTATTTGCATACTGCATAGTTTCCTTGCGAATGCATAGACTTCCAGTCAGATAATTTTTCAATTCTTGGTGATATTGTTCTAGCATACGCTCTGTTGGCCGGAGTAGCTTCTATGGTGCTCAGACTCTACTGGTCTTCCGTTGTATCATGGGAAATAGACGCTTATTTTAAACCTCAAACACATACGGTGAGGGGACGAATCTACTTTAAGGAAACTGTGTTCGTATAGGCCTCAGTTTAAAAGTTCATTTTTGTATTTTATATTATTGTTCTGTTTTGTTGTAATTCCGTTTCTGAAACCAATAGTTCAAATTAACAAATTTGGTGTTAGTCTGGTATAAGTTCACTGACAATAAAAGCATTGTCTTACAAGATTAGCTTTTGTATTACTTTTAAACTTTTTTTTGAACTGATGTCTTAGGGGCTTTTTTAGGTAACTTTTGGCGTATGTTGAAAAGAAGAAGAATGTACGAAATATAAAGTCTATCTTTGGGATCCTATCTAAGTGTTTATTTGAATTTAGAGAAATTCCTTAATTGAAAGCTTGTGATCGATGCAACCTTATAAAAATTTCCGTTTCGTAAAATTTGGCTATGTGTTTCTTGCATCGATAGGTCGGATTGCTAAGGAGTAGGTCCTTACAATCCCTTTTTAAGATTTTTCATTAAGGGTCCATTTGATTGCAAATGTGAAATTTGGGTGCAAAGAAAATGAATTACATGGAATTGAATTGACTAGAAATTGTTTTACTGGGAATTGTAATTAATTTTATTTGATTTGTATAATTTTTCACCTGAAAAATGTTGAAAGTTTGGTGTCCGTTTGACTTTGTTTTTCATGGAAATTATCAATTCAAGTGATAATGTTTTTTCACCATTGGGTATATAATTTGTTCAAATTGCCAAAAAAAAATTAAAAAAATTACCATACCGTATATCATTCGTTTGACTTTATTTTGTATGGAAATTGTCAATAAAAATGATAATTTTTTTTATCATTGTGTCTAGAATTTTTTTTCAATTGCCAAAAAAAAAAGGCTAGAAAATCAATTACCACAAAAAACAAAAGAAAACATTTTCCTTCAAAACCAAGAAAAGAGGCGCGCGAGGGGTGGAGAGGAAAAACGAATTCTGAGGAAAATTTTTGCAATCAAACACAACAAAAGGTGGAAAATGGAAAACTTTTTCCAACTTCCTAGGAAAATAGAGGGAGTCAAACGTGGCCTAAGTGTTATAGCACATTCAACCTTAGGTCGGACTTTTGAGGAACATGTCCTCACAATTCATGTTTAAGAATTTTCACTAAGTGTTGTTACATATGCAATCTTAGACCGGACTGCTAAGGAGTAGGCCCTTACAATTCCTTTTTAGGAATTTTTCCTGAGTGTTGCCTCACATTCAACCTTAGGTCGGACTGTTGGGGAGTACATCCTTACAATTCCTTTTTAGGAATGTTCACTAAGTGTTGTAGCACATGCAACCTTACGTCGAACTGCTAAGAACCAGATCCTTACAATTCCTTTTTAGGAATTTTCACTAAATATTGTAGCACCAGCAACCTTAGATTGGATTGTTGGAGAGCGGGTCATTTGATAAGTGAGAGTGATTTGAATTTAATAAGGACTATAAAAACTTTACTAAAAGGAATCCTGCTTCTACAGTCAAAAGTAAATCTTGATGTCTAGTAGTAATATTTTTTGAGGTGTTTCGCATTCCAATGATGCAAAATAGGTCTTCCTCGCATATCTTTTAACTCACAGACTCCTTTAGGTAGGATTTTAGTGACCTTACATGGACAGTCCCAGTTACGACTTAATGATCCAGAATTGAGTTCTCCGGTGGCAAAGAATACCTTTCTCAATACTAGATTCCAAACTTCAAATTCTCGCTTGAGCACTTTTTGTTTATAATATTGAGCATTGCGTTGTTTGTACATCACATTTCTAAGTTCGGCTCTATTTCTTTTTTTCGTCAAGCAAATCTAGCTTAGCACATAAGGCTTCCTCATTTCCTTTCATCATGTATTTTAGTTTGAAACGATTGAATTCCTATTTTTAGTGGAATTACAGCTTCCATCCTGTAAGCTAAACAGAAAAGTGTTTCCCCCATGCTCATCCTCGAAGTAATGCGATAGGACCATAACACACTGTTTGCTCATCCGCCCAAGCTCTTTTTAAGTTGTCAAGTTTTGCTTTTAGCATATGCGTAATAATTTTGTTGATTACCTCTACTTGGTCATTAGCTTGAGGATGATTTGGAGTTGAGAAAGATTTCCTCATGCCAAATTCTTTACAAAATGTTATACGACGAGCATTGTCAAATTGCCCCTCATTATCAGTCATAATGGAGTGAGATATTCCAAATCTACATATGATGGACTTCCATATAAAATCAGTTGTAGTTCGCTAGGTTATCTTGGCAAAGGGCTCAACTTCAGCCCATTTGGTAAAATAATCCACTGCTACATTAACAAATTTGGTTCCACCTTTCCTTGTAAGCATATGGCCAATTAGATCTATCCCCATATGGAGAATGGTCGTGTACTTACGATCGAACTATGTTCTTCTGACGATGCTTTTATCATAGGAGCAATGCATTGGCATTTTTTCAGATTTTTACAAAATCTAAAGCATTTCATTTCATGGTTGGCCAGAAATATTCTTGCCTTATAATTTTTAAGCCAACGATTGTCCTCTAGAATGATTGCCACAAATTCATTTGTGTACTTCTTGCAAGGGCGGAGTTTGTGTATCCTCTCTTGTAAAGGATATCATCTGGTAGTGTGTACTTGGTAGACCTTATTCGTAGCCTCCTAGCTTTAAAGGTTCAAGGCACATTCCTGTTTTGAGATATGAGGTGATCTCATCCAACCAGGTAGGCTTTGGATCCATAACCATAGATAATGTTCTTCATTTTTTAATGGCAGAGTATTGGAATCTTCCGATTGGAATGTTGTTGAACTCTTTTATTCCATCACTCATGGCTAGTCTAGCTAAAGCATTGTCATGGCTGTTGTGTGTTCTTGGAATCCGCTTTACATGGATGGTTCTGAAATCTTCGAATTTCTTTTTAGCAACTTGAAGGTATATGTTCCTTCGTTCTTCTTTTGCTTGTAGGTTTCATTGATTTTGTTGACTATAAGTTGTAAGTTACTGTGCCCTACTAGTTTAAGTACTTTCAGTTCTTAGGACATTTTCAATTCGGCTATTAATGCTTCATATTCAACCTCATTGTTGGAAGCCTTGAAATCAAAGGTCAATGCTTAGCAGAAATAGTTGCGATCTGGACTGATCAATACTATTCTTGCAACTGACCGAACTCCAGTAGGGGATCTGTCAACAAATGGTTCCCAAGGACTATGTTCATGTAGTTCCTCATGAGGATCTTAACTGAATTCAGCCACAAAGTTAGCTAAGGCCTAACCTTTTATGGTTGTATATGGCTTATACGAGATGTCAAATTGTTTGAGTTTAACAATCCATTTTCCTAAACATTCTGAGGTGCCTGGTTTTGCAAGATTTGCTTCAAATGATAGTTAGACAAAACTTCTATGGGATGTTGCAGGAAATATGGTAATAATTTTCTTGTAGAAATAATTAAGGCTTAGGAAAACTTTTCCATGGGAGAATAATGCAATTCTACATCATAAAGGGCTTTGCAGATGCAGTAAACCGGGTATTGTATACCGTCTTCCTCTCTAGCAAGTACAACACTTAAAGCGTGTTCGGACACAACTAGGTAAAGTGACAACCTTTCACTTACCTTAGGCTTGGATACGAAAGTTGACTGAGGCAATTGTGTCTTTAGCTCCTTAAAGGCTTTGTGGCATTCTTGAGTACATTCAAATTTTTTTCCTTCTCGAAGTCTATCGAAAAAGGGCTTGCAACTATCAGAAGACCTAGAGAAAAACCTACTTAACGCCATAATTATTCTCGTGAGGCTTTGTATTTCCTTAGGTTAGATCGGTGCCTTCATTTCGATAATAGCTCTGATTTTCTAGGTTGGCCTCTATTCCCGGATGATTGACCATGTAACCTAAGAACTTGTAGGAACTTATTCCAAATGACACTTGAGGGAATTGAGCTTCATTTTATATTTTATAAGGATCTCTAACATTTCTAACAAATGTTGGATGTGGTCCATAGCAACTATGTTTTTCACTAGCATATCATCAACATAAACCTCCATGGACTTGCTAATTTGTTGAGCGAACATGGAGTTCAAGAGACTTTGGTATGTTGCTTCGGCGTTCTTGAGATCAAATGGCATCATTAGGTAGTAATACAAACCACGGTTTTTTACTAATGAAGTATGTTCTTGGTCCCATTTAAACATGGAGATTTAATGGTATCCAAATTAGGCATCCATGAAACCGAGCAATTCATGCCCGACAGTGGCATCGACCATTTGATCAATCATTAGGACAAGAAAGTTGTCTTTGGGACAAGCTTTGTTGAGGTCGATAAAGTCTATGCAAACCCTCTAATCTCCATTACTTTTTTTAATAAGGACTGGATTGGCGACCCATTTAGGGTAGATCATCTCTTCAATAAATCCATTGCTCAGTAATGTTTTTCACTTCATTGCGCAATGTTTCATATCTTTTAGCATTTAGTGGTCTCCATCATTGCTATTTAGGACAAATTGAAGGATCGACGTTTACATCCAGATTATGACTGAGGAATTCCACAATCTTAGATCTGAGTGGTTCTCTTAGCTCGTATCCGATCTGTAGTTCCTTTGGAGATACGTCCGAACTGACTTGAACCTTGTCCAATTCCTCTACAGGTTTTCGCCCTTGTTATTGAGTTCGATTCTAGGATCTAGTGAACTAAGGTCGAGTTCTACCTAGTAAACATGTTCACTCTGTGCTGAGTTGAAGTAAGTTGAGTTCTCTGTCTGATAGGGTAGTGTACCATACGACATTTTCTGCAACCTCCTTGTTTTCTTTGATTTTCCCTAATCCATAAGAAGTTGGAAATTTGATTGAATAATGGTACATGGAAACAACTGTTCTTAAGTTAAAGAGTAGGGGTTGTCCCATAATGGCTTCGTAGGTGAAATGGAGTCTGGAACTATAAAATCAAATGCAACCATTGCCTTTCGAGAAATTTCACTGACCTCCACAGTAAGTTTGATCTTTGCTTTCGGCATCATTAGATCTCCATTTAATCCAAAGATTGCGTTTGAGTACCTTGCAAAAAATATAATGGAATTCACATCCATTTTAAAGTGTTAAAATAGAGGATGTTGAGAGAGCTTCCTGTGTCTACCAGTACTTTGGGTATACTTGCACCAAAATAGGTAGAGCTACCACTAGAACATTCGAATAAGGATGCGAGTCTGCTCAAATATATCAAAGGACAAATGATCTGCTCAAATATATCAAAGGACAAATGATCTTCATCGAGTCTTTTTAGGTGTTTATTCATAATGCCTATTTCGATTAGGTCGGTTGAAATATGTCTACCAGTACTTTGGGTATACTTGCGCCAGAAATAGATAGACCTATAACTAGAACATTCGAATAAGGATGCGAGTCTGCTCAAATACATCAAAGGACAAATGATCGTCATCGAGTCTTTTTTGGTGTTTATTCATAATGCTTATTTCGATTAGGTTGGTTGAAATATGTCTTTTCAGTCGAGCTTCTTGAGATCTATCTATTTGATTTTCTTGAAACATACGTACTCGTGCACTGGGAGGTCAATGTTCTAAGATTTGGTCTCAGCTTGATCTCTTTGCACCACCACGCCTACTCTATCTGGAGTGGGAAACTTCATACAGTAATGGTAAATTGATATGGCAACCTTTAACTCATGTAATATGGGTCGTCCCAAGATGGTGTTGAAATTAGATGGTAGGTTTTCAACTACCACAAAATTAGCAATTCAACAATCAAGGTGATATGACCTCGGGCGTCAATGGAATCACCTATAAATCCTATTCTAGCAATAGGCATGGTGATCACCAAGGCGTCACTCTGATTTTAAATAATACCATGGGAATTTTCTTTAGAAAAGCCAGGCCATTAAGGGAATTAAGCAACTGTAAGTTTAGACTTATATCTTCACACCTCATAGTTCTGCCAGACGTGAGTGTCTCTAGCTCGCTTTCGACGTTCTCTTCTTAAATTTTCTACATGTTGGTTTTCTCCCATCAACATCATTCTCAACCCTTGATTGAGGATTTCTTGCTGACAGCCCTCGTAGGGCAAGCTATAGATTAGCCTTCTGAGATAGCTGAGGTTGTTGAAAAGAGGGTGCATGAGTCACCTCTCCTGTTTTAGCTACAAATTCTTTTAGTTGACTTCGTCTAATGAAGGCCTCAACTTGTTCTTTTAGATCTCAACAATCATCAGTGTTATGACCCGTTGATCTTTGGTACCAACAATATCTATTTTGATTAGATCCCTCAAGAGAAAGGTCTGCAAAAGACCTCTTTATCTCCTACCTGCATGAATACCTCTTCTAAAGATATGTTCAAAGGGTGATACTGTTGAAACCTTTTTGGGTATGGGCAAGGTCGATCTATCTTTCTTCTATCTTTTCTCCTTTCTAGTACAGACCTCTTGTCTATTTTTTATCCTTCATTTAAGCCGAATTGCAAAGTTCCACTTTTCCCTCCTCGTGATTCGAAGTTTCTTCATCTCTTATGTGCTTTTCAGCTTGGTTCCGAAACTCATGGTAAGTTTTAGGTCCATCTTCGTATAGAGACCAACAAAACCTCTTTCTAGGCCTGAGTCCAAACAAAACTGCCATGAGGGTTGCATCATTGGAAATCTTTTCTGCCTCTATGGGTTATTTGTTAAACCTGTTGAGATAGCTTTTAAGTGATTTTCTTCACCTTTGCTTAATGCTCACCTAAAATTCTTTAGGCATCATTCTGGCCTCAGAGCCTATTAACTGGGACAAAAAAGCAGTAGCTAGGTCATTCCAGTTTTTGATAGACCTCTGAGGTAACTTCCTGAACCATCTTCGGGCTTTATTCTCTAAGTTAAGGGGAAAGATTGGCACATGATGACGTTATTAGCCCCTTATAGATCCATTTATGACGTATATTTGTTAAGGTGGCTAAGAGGGTCTCATTTTATGTAAGTTACAGAGGATATACTCAGACAGTGGTTCAGTAAGTATATCCTTTGTTAAAGGAAAATGACAGCTACTGAAATATTCTTCCATAGTGCCTTTATGTTTGGCTTCCAAGTCAGCGATGGGTTTCTTTAGTGCACTTTTCACTTTTTATGGGATCTTTTTTACTAGGTCTAGTCTGTTCACTCCTAGGTGTTAGTGAACATTAGGCACCCAACCTATCAAATACACTTTCAGCCTTTTTGGTAGTCTAGTCTACAGGTAGAGGATGACTTTTTACTTCATCAGATTTACTTTTGGGCGATTCTCCCCTTAAGAATTGTAAACTTCTTTTGGTGAGAGGTTGCTCAACTCTCTCTCTTATCGAAGATTCTACTTTGATTTCGGCCAAATGAAAAGTGGTAGCCTGCTTTGGTTCCATTCTGTTGGCAGTGTTAGTTAAACGCTTTATGGCCTGTTGCATAGCAACAAGCTGAGGGTTGTCACCCCCAGGTGATTCATTTTTCCTTTGGAAATAGCCTTGGACTTTGGTCTCATTAAGGTTGGTATGGGATTGATTTCAAGAGGCTGGGCTATGATTCATGGTGGTATGTTATATAGAATGTATAGTAAACTTTCATGGAAGATTATGTGGAAGTGTGGAATTTTTTTATAAGAAGGTCCTCTTTCTAACGCCAAACTATTGATAGCTAAATATGTAATAAGATATTTAGACGACTTTCACAAAAAGGTGTTTTTTAACTAAAGGAATTTAAGCAAAGTGCATAATTTTCATAAAAGGAAAGTATTAGTGAAAATGAAATGTTTCTTTCAAAAGGTTCTTAGTTTTCACCTTTCCTTTAGGCGGGGATGATTGCTCCCTATTTATAGGAGGGAATACCACACCACCTGGCCGTCTCAAGTCATTTCAGCTACAATGTTGTCTTACGAATGTGTGCCATTAACTAATGATCTAATGTTTTGATTGATTGTTAAGGTCGACCCTACATATCATCATGATGTCTATGCTTCAGCTATGGCATAAGTACTGATTACTGATGACCTGGATAATCATTACTGATGTGATTGGTTGCAAAATGTGTAACGACATCGTGACTGCCACGTTTCTTATTGGGAATGGTTGGTGATGAGGTGGGGCAGTTAGCAATATTTTAGTAATCATGATGTTCTTATAAATTATGTTGACCAATGTCTGAGCTTAAGCTTTCTATGGCGTAGTCCGACATTATATTGCATTGACCTAGGCCTAGTGCTTCTTTTTCTAATAAAACTTAGATCGGCCACCAACAGAATATGTTGTTGAAAAGTTGTAATTCCAATGAAATCCCTCAATGGCAACGACTTTTACTTAGATTTTGATCAACTTTTTAAACAGAATAAAACAAAGATTTAATATAATCAGACAATTCAGGTAATTAATGAAACATTTTTATTTGTTTTTCATCATTTAGGAGTATGAATAGTAAATTGAGGATTAAATGATAGTCTTTATGTAAATGTTCGTTCGGACTTGTATGTTGATTTTATTACTTTTTCACGATATTGTATATTTACAATAGAAAACGCACAACATTGAACCTAAGTCAAGGTTTTTGCAATTGAGGATTTTGATTGTGATTTATATAAGGATTGAGTTGAAACATTTGCGCAACTTTTTTATATGGAGAGTGGGGTATATAAGATAGGGAAATGATATGGATACCTAGCAAGTAACATAATGGTTCATATAAGGGCCACATGGAGGCCCCCTATTGGAGGGGCGCATGTGCCACCTCCATGTGACCTTTATGTGAAGCATTATGGGAAATGTTATGTACCAATAGTATTTTCCTATAAGATATGGGTATGGAGAAATATGAAAATGTGAATGCTTTAAAATAGAATTAAACTACTTGTACACTCTTTGTAAACATTAAGTTTGACATTCCAAGATGTGTCACAATTTGTGTCATTAATGGTTTAAAATGTTAAAATTAATGTATAAAAAGTTGTCACGTCACAATAATGTCAAACTTGATATACATATAGTAAAATTGTTTAACATGTGCGTCAATTGTGTTTTTGTTATATTCATATACATTGCCCTTGAAAATGTACTAACTTGAAAATTATGCATAGCTTCAAACATGATAATCTTAATTCAATATATGTTTGGCAAAGATTTTTGTAGATTACAAATAGTGGGATGTATGGAATGTGTTAATATAAAAAGTAAATAAAAAGTTTTAGATTCTTCGAAATGTGAAGATAAAATAATATTTGATCAACTTATAATTAATTTGAAAAAAGTACTTCCAAACATACTCTCAATAATGTGATGATAAGAAGTAAAAATTTAAATCTAACTCATAAAATCGAAATGTAGTTGTCACAAGATAAATTCAACATACTTTGAAAAAACATGAATAGTTCAATTAAGAAGATAATCTTTATTTATACTGATACCTACTCAACTTGAATAAAGTATAAAAATAACCTGGTGAAGCATGCGACTTTAACTCATGAAAGTTCCCAAGAAAATTCAAGAACGTACAAAAACATTTGACTTTGTTAACTGAAGTAACCAACTTAACTACCTTTCCCTTGTCCATTTCCACATCAGCTGAAATCATGAAATCAGCCAAGTCATGAACTAACTGGAGCATTACATCATCAACATTATTCTTGCGATTTTTTAGTGTAGTGTTAGCACTAGAGTTATTGTAAATTATTCTAGACAAGATCCACATTTTTAGAAACAAACTAACAACTGTCCTTTCTAGATCATTCCTTTCATATGTCATTGTATTATTTAACCTTCAAGTGACTAAGTTATCTATACGGCTGATTGCATATTTTATCATCTTTGAATTCTAACTAACTTGTAATCAGAGAAAATATGGCAAATGCCGCAACATCAATACACCCCAGAATGCTGATCCTATTCATACACCAGCCTCCGTTTCCAGTAGCACTGCTACTTCTCTGATAAGCAACAGTAGTATCACACCTTTTGGAGTTAACCTTACTCAAGTTGTTTCAGTCAAGCTGTACAAAAAAAACTTCTTACTATGGAAGAATATGATATTACCTATTATACGAGGACATAACCTTGAAGGCTATATCTTAGGGACAAAGGTGAGTACCCAAGATTTTTTTGGCAGCCAAGTTACAAGTGAAGCTGGTACCAGCATTGAAATGGTGAAGAATCCTGAGTTTGGCCAATGGATGTTAACAGATCAGTTGCTTATGGGCTAGCTCTATTCTTCAATGACCCCTGACATTGCAATGAGGGTCATAGGTGCAACTATCTCAAAGGAGTTATGGACAGCAATTGAAGAGAGTTATGGGGTGCATAACAGGTCCATAATTATCTTCCTCACTGGTGAACTACAGAAATTAAGGAAAAGAACCATGAACATTGATCAATACTTAAACAAGGTGAAGCAAATTGCTGACAACCTTGAAATTGCTGGGAAAATTGTGGCTCATACAGACCTAGTTACTCAAGTTTTGGCCAGACTAGATGAGGATTATACCCCTATTGTGGTTCAAATTAATAGTAGAGATTATATATCTTGGGGTGAGCTCCAATCTATGCTCATGACATATGAAAGTAGGTTGGAACATCTTAACTCTCTCAACAGTAACTTAACTGAAATCAACATAAATCAGACCTCAGCCAACTTCTCCCAAAGGTCTAGTTCTAACTATCATGGCACCAGATCCTATAGACCAAGTTTTGGTGGCAAATCCACTAATTTCAACAACTATAGAGGAGGGAGAAGGGGCAGAAACAGAGGAGGCAGTCTATATGGTGGCAATGACAAACCAATCTGTCAAGTTTGTGGGAAAATTGGTCAGAAAGCTAACATATGCAACTACGGATATGATAATAGATATACTAGTGCTCCTCCAAACCATAGGACCAGCTATAACACTTCACCTGCAGCCCTTATTGCAGGTCTCAGTATTGTAAACGATCCAGCATGGTATGCAGATACTGGAGCAAGCAATCACATCACCTCAGACAAGGGAAACCTCACTTCAGTCAATGAATATGCTGCTAAGGAGAAAGTCATGGTAGGAGATGGAAGTAAGTTGAATATCTCTCATTTTGGCACTTCATACTTTCCAGCCTTAAATGATAAAACTCTAGTTCTGAACAAGCTTCTTCATGTGCCTGAAATTAAGAAGAACCTTATCAGTGTTTCTAAGCTAACTTCAGATAATAATGTTTACATGGAGTTTTATTCTAATTGATGTTTTGTCAAGGACAAGTCAACAAAGGAGGTGATAATGCAAGGGAAGCTTAAAGAGGGGTTATATCAGCTAGACCTTCCTCACCAAATTACCAAGAATTTCACTCAAGAGTCAGTCCTCAAAAATGAATCCTCCTAGTCATGAGTCTTTTATTTCAACAAGTAATGTATGGCACAAGAGGTTTGGTCATCCCTCTAGCCAAGTGATGAACCAAGTGCTCAAATCCTGTAATGTCAAAATTAAAGAAAATGATGTTGAACCATTTTGCAATGCTTGTCAATTGGGCAAGGCTCACCTATTACCCTTTCCTTTATCTTCATCGTAAGCTAAAGTCCCGTTAGAACTAGTTTTCACTGATATATTGAGACAAGCCCCCATTCTATCTACCTCAGGTTTCAAGTACTATATTTCTTTTCTTGATGACTATAGTAGGTTTACTTGGATCTATCCCTTGAAACAAAAATCCGAAGCCTTAAATGTGTTTATTCAATTCAAAAAACTTGTTGAAAACAAACTGGGATGTAGGATAAAAACTCTGCAGGTAGATTGGGGTGCTGAGTATAGGATTTTCTCAAAGTTCTTAAGCCAAGAAGGAGTTGAGTTTAGGCATCCATGTCCATACACTTCAGCTCAAAATGGTAGGATAGAAAGAAAACATAGACACGTTACAGAAACAGGCTTAACACTCTTAGCTCAAGCTAAATTACCTTTGAAATACTGGTGGAAAGCCTTTCAAACTGCTATATACCTTATAAACAGGTTTCCAACACCCACTCTTCAAAAACAATCACCCTATCAAACTCTGTACAATAAGGAGCCCAATTATCAGAACTTAAAAATATTCGATTTTGCCTGGTAGCCTTGTCTAAGACCCTATCAAAACCATAAATTTAGTTTTCATTCCACCAAGTGCACCTTCCTTGGTTACAGTGAGTCTCATAAAGGCTACAAATGCGTGAGCCCTACTGGAAGGTTGTACATCTCAAGACATGTTATATTCAATGAAATGGAATTCCCATTCGAGTCCTTAACTTCCACCAAAAATCATTCAGAACCAACTGTGACAGAAATGGTAGTATCCCATTTTCATTTACCTTCTGAACTAAACAAAACATAACTCAATTCAGGTCCTGCTGAAACTACTCATCCTGAAACTCCTCATGCTGAACATCACTTGCCTTCTGACTCAGTTGACAATATAGTACATGGAGATGATCTTGGTGAGTCTGAAGAAAATGTTGAAACAGAAGCTGAGGTGCAAGAACCAAATATGTCACAGATTAATGAAGCTCCATGGCACCTGAATAACAATAATGGTGAAGAGCTGTATCAACGCAGGGCAAGAAATCTTCATCCTATGATAACTAAAGCAAAGGCTGGGATGTTCAAACCAAAATTCTATCTTGGAAAGCTAACTGAAAATCTTTCAGAACCTCAAAGTATAACTTAACTCATGATGAATAATGATTGGAAGAAGGCAATGGAGGAAGAATTCAAAGCCTTGACAAAGGCAAAAACTTGGGAACTTGTGCCTCCTTCACCAACATATAACATTGTTGGAAATATATAGGTTTTCAGACTCAAGCAAAATATAGATGGCTCATTGCAGAGATTCAAGGCCAGACTTGTGGCAAAAGGGTTTCATCAAACTCCATGTATTGATTTCTATGAAACGTTCAGTCCTGTTATTAAACAATCAACCCTTAGAATAATTCTTACCTTGGCAGTCACAAAGGAATGGACAATTAGACAGGTAGACATCAACAATGCTTTCCTTAATGGAGAGCTGGAAGAAACTGTGTTCATGAATCAACCCGAGGGATTTGAGGATGAATTGAAGCCCAATCATGTATGCAAACTGAACAAGGCACTCTATGGGTTGAAACAGGCACCTAGAGACTAGAATGAGAAACTAAAAACTACATTTTTGAGCGGGAAATTCAAACAATCAATGGTTGATACTTCACTCTTTTATTTCAAAAATGAAAATCAAATAATTTATGCACTCATCTATATGGATGACATTGCGATAACAGGTAATGACAAAGGGCTGCTGCAGGAGTTCATAGACAATCTAAACAGAAAATTTGCTTTGAAAGATCTGGGAAGGTTGCACCACTTCCTTAGAGTTGAGGTATTGTGGTATGAATCTAGTATTCATCTTACTCAAACCAAATATGCTGATTTACTTGAGAGGTTTGAATTGCAAAATGTAAAACCTTGCATCACTCATATTCCTGCTAGAAAATCAATGTCAAAAACTAAAGGGGAAACACTGAAGAATCCTATAGTTTACAGAAGTGCTGTAGGAGGATTGCAATATCTCTAATACATCAGGCCAAATATCACTTTTGTTGTAAATAAGTGAGTCAGTTCTTGCAAACTCCAACATCATCACACTGGCAAGCAATGAAGAAGGTGTTCAGATATCTAAAAGGGACAATAAACTATGGACTTTGGATTCAAAGAAGTGACAGACTTACTTTGAATGGATACTCAGATGCGGATTTGGCATCCTACCCTGATGACAGAAGATCAACCACCGGCTACTGTGTTTATTTGGGTGACAACCTAATAAGTTGGTCTTCCAAGAAACAACATGTTGTAACACGTTCAAGAACTGAATCAAAGTATAGAGCACTTGCATCAACTGCCTCAGAAATAGCCTGGGTTCAGTCACTCTTTTAAGAACTGCAATTGCCTTTGGCTGAGATTCCAACTATTTGGTATGACAATATGAGTGCTAGAGCATTGGTAGCTAATCCCGTATATCATGTCAGACAAAACATATTGAACTAGATGTGCATTTCATCAGAGATAAAGTCATTGCCAAAAAACTGGAAGTGAAATATATTCCTACTTCAGACCAGATTGATGATCTGTTAGCCAAAGGATTGAATCATTCAAGGTTTCTATTTTTGAAAGACAAGCTTGAAGTTACTCTAGCACCTCCTAGCTTGAGGGAGGGTGTTAACTGAAGTAACCAACTTAACTACATTTCCCTTATCCATTTCCGCATCAGCTGAAATCAGCCAAGTCAACTGAAGTAACCAACTTAACTACATTTCCCTTATCCATTTCCGCATCAGCTGAAATCAGCCATGTCAAGAACTAGCTGGAGCATTACATCAGCAACATTATTCTTGCGATTTTTTAGTGTAGTGTTAGCACTAGAGTTGTCGTAAATTATTCTAGACAAGATCCACATTTTTAGGAACAAACTAATAGCTGTCATTTCTATATCATTCTTTGTATATGCCATTGTATTATTTAATCTTCAAGTGACTAAGTTATCTATACGGCTGCTTGCATATTCTATCTTCTTTGAATTCTAACTGACTTGTAATGGTGCATTATTCAAATTAAAATGGAGATTATAAGATAATAATAATTATTATTTTAATAAATTATTACTCCTTTGACTGTGTTTGCATTTGCATATGAAAAATGTCTACATTATTTAACAGTTTTTTTGGAAATATTATGTAGTCAAATTCCTAAAAAAATTAAATAAATAAATAAATAAATAATCAACAGGTTTGAAACCCTTTTGCTAATAAAATAACGAGTTTATGTTCCAATATATACTCTCTTGGGATCCAATTGATTCATTTTTATACTCGAAATTAAATTCACATAATGGGAGTTTATTGACAGTTATATGCATCAATATATATACTATTGTCAAATACAGGTAGAAATCAGAATAAGGAAAATGAAACTGATTTCCACATGATATCAAAATTTTCAAAGGTTCTATTGTTCTTAATTTTTTATGAACTCAGTTCATGAATCTGTTTGCAAAACCCGATTTTCATAATGAATCATGCACCAAATGACTAAGATCCCAAAATTTTCACAGTTGGATTATACCCAATAGTGATTAGAAAAGTACAATAAGACAGGTGCAAAAATTTATAGGAAAAAAAAAAAAAGAAAATAGACATCAGAAATTCCATTTTCCTTTACCAAATTCTCAGCACTTTCCAGGTTTTTTCTCTAATAATACTATACAATTAAACTTTTGCAATACAACTCTACGTGAAGTAAAATCAAAAGAAAAATACACCAAAAAAACATAGAAAAAGAAATTTTATTTTTTCTCTAATAATACTATACAATTAAACTTTTGCAACTTGCAACTGCTACAATTCTACGTGAAGTAAAATCAAAAGAAAAATACACCAAAAAAAACATAGAAAAAGAAATTTTACAAGGCATTGATGACCCTTTGTTTCTTGCTACTGCACTCTAACGTCAAAACATCCATTTTTCTAAACCTCTTATTACCATAGCAACTACTATTACTTGGTACCTCGAATATGTTTACGCCAAATAGTCTTACCATTGGAACTGGCTGGCTTGATATCCCAGCAATCGATCCATTCCCCACCTTCGAATCGATGTAAAGCTGCTTATCCAGTCCGATCGAACGCTGAAAACTCACAATGTCACCGGCCCGCAAGCCCTTTTCCTTCACAAACCTACTCCACCCCTTTGTTAACACGTAGCTTTGGCTACTATTCCAATAAGAATATCGAAATCTCCACACTTTTCCACCCATATCTTCAAAATTCAACAAAAAACCTTTGGAATTGTTTTCACTTGGCAAAGGGAAGTGTTTTTCTGCATGTTGCTTAGGTATAACCAGCCGGTTTAGCTTCCCGACATCGCTAGGCGTTACGGCCTTCTCGAATAGTTGTTCTCGGACTTTTCGCACTCTATCGGCACCAAATGAGGTGAAAAGCCCGGCAGCCCGGTTGCCATTCTCGCCTATGCCACCATAGTTTCTTTTCTTGCTTTGCTCAAGCTCGTCACTGTATGTATGTTTACGAAGCATGTCGACAATCTCAGCCTTGGAATGTGCATTCAAGAAGATAGATTCTATTTTGTCTTCCTTAGTTTGAGACAATGGTTTGAAATTCGTGACGGCGTCGCCACCGCGAAACCGTTGTGCCGCGATATCGTACGCTCTCGCAGCCTCTTCTTCTTCATTGAAAGTGCCTAACCAAACTCTTTGGTGCTTTTCATAGATTTGTGCCCCCCACCTACCATTAGGCTGAGGGACTACACCTTTGAACCTCGAAGATGGGAGCTTCCGGCCGGACTCGGTGTCGGCTCCGATTTCGGCATCTATTACCACACTTGTGCCACTTCCGACACGGCACAAACATTCTGGTGACTTAGTCACCGTCAACGTTAACGTGGACGTCGGTGCAATGGACATAGAATTATCACTAGTTGTGCTTTCATCTATGGAACTTCTATCCATATTTCTATATTTCGAGGTAAAGTTAAGGATAAATCAAGTGTTCGTGATGACAAAGTAAAGGAAGAAATAGGGTGAGACAGAATAACTAGTAGTTTGAATTACGAAATGAGTTTTTCCATAAAAGGGGTGGATATATATAGGAGCTGCCCCAAGTTTATGTGTCAAATATAATGAATTATACAGTTGTCACAAATTTTGTAAATTTGGAAAAAATGGAGATGTGGGTCAGCCCTATAGATGGTAAGCAACTAGGAAGATTCACGCACACGCATAATCACTAACGAACAAGATTAGACAACACGGTAAACATACAGTTTAAGCCCTTTCTTGAGCCCCAATTTGAGAGAAAAATGTATTTATGGATAATGATTTTTGATAATGCATAGTTAAAAATGAAGAAATTTTTTTCAATTTATGTATAATATTATTTTATCGAAAAATATGTATTTGAAAATGAGTTTCGAAAAAATAAATTTTTGATAAAATGTGGCTTAAACAAAGGTTAAGTTTTTCTCTAAAAATGTTCAAGTGTATTGTGGGCTGTCGAATAATTTTTTACACTATCTTTTACAATCAATTATAGCGCAACCTTAATACGGTCCATTTAACATGGTTTTTGAAAATTTAAAAGGAGCTTTTGAAATAGAAAAAAAAATTTGGACTCGTTTGATTAATTTTTTTTAAAAGTATTTTTGGTAATTAGAAGAACTTTTAGAAGAACCTTTTCCAACTTGACTTCTTTTGAAAGCACTTCCGCAATAGGGAGTTATTTTAAAATCTAGTTTCCAAAAAAAAAAAAAAAATTAAGATAAGTTTCTCCAAAAAATTTTCTACAAGAAATTAAAAAAAAAAAAAATCATGTCAAATGAACCCTACGTATTTAACACCTCTGCAAATAATCTCTTCTTATCAATGAGAAGAAGCCAACACATTAACATCTGGTCGTCTTCTCATTCTTCACATCAACAAATTTAAGAAGATAGCAAGTTCGGGATAACAAATCTCAAATCACACAAAAAAAACGTTAAAATAAGTGCTTATTGGGTGTGTTTGGGCCTGGATGAGGACGAGGTCGACGACAACATGGATGGTGTAGATAATGAACAAGTTGATGGGACTCACATGAGGGTGGACCAGATTTTTCAGTAAGTTCATCCCCCCTGATATTTGCTGCTACTGATGAGTCTTCCACTATGATGAGGCTGTGATGGGCCATTTTTAACTAGGGATGGATGGACTTAAAGACAAATCTCATCCAACAACATATTCCCATAATTCTTACCTGGCATTTTCTCATTCGTCCACTTCTCCCCATGTTTGTCTTAATGGTTAGGTTCACCTTAATATCTCTGAAAACATAAAATCTGGTAATCCCAATATTTCCATCTAAGAACATT
>CAIGRB010110188.1:18995-30366 GCA_903798255.1 Fraxinus quadrangulata
TTTTTTTTTTTTTTTAATTATAGACTGAACCACTCTAGGTGATTTACTTTATTAAAATATTTGAGAGGAGAGTCTTCAGTTTAACGTGCAATAAAATTTAGAGAACTACATTTTATGGACCCTAATTATAATCATCATCATACTCAAAGATAGTGTCTATCTGGATTATATTTACCTTTTTTGTCTTTAATGTTTGTTCGAGTTTCGTCATATGAGATTATAATGAAAATGAGTAATATGTTTCATTAAATATATAGACGAATAACCATTATAAATATGTGATTAAAATTAATCTAAATTCAAATTTTAAAGAAATTATAATCAACCCAAATAAGCACACAATGACGTTGGGTTCTCTTCCCATCTAAAATGAGTTAGAGACGACAAATATTTTGTGGCCTAGCTAATCTAAGAGTACCCATAGACTCATAGGCTATAGTATTTGTCAATAATGAAAAGGGAAGTTTACAAAAATTGACAATTTCATACTTGTCAATTGAAAAGTGTCTAATTTTAATAACTCTTGCAAAAATTATCAAATTTGGTACCAAATTGTTAATTATATCCTCAATGAAAAATGAAGCAATTTTTTTTTCAATTTGTCACAAATTTCGAGAAGAACAAGCTGCTTCCATGAGAAGATACATTAATGTTAGCTAATACTTAATGAATTTATTTGTTTTTTATTATCTATTAGATATTGACCAATAATTTTGGGGGAAGAAAATGAAGTAGAAATTCATAAATACTAAAAAATAATTATATGCTTTCAGTTCATAAGAAAATCATATAATTTCATTTCAAAAAATTTAATCTCATCCAAATTTGCAGTTGATTAGACTTCCACAATTATCGGTATAATGTAATTTTTTTTAATCTTATTTTTGTTGATAAATTGTGTTTAATAGTTTTATTATGTACATTTCATTACGTTCTCGACATTTTAAAAGTTGTTATCGACATTTTAACCATATTTATTTTGACACTTGATACTTTATTTGTTTAGAACGGGATTTCGAACATGAAAAATGAAGGCACTTTGGTCAATATTATAGTAAAATGGTCATTGAAGAAATTTTGAACATTTTTATAAATGGTTGCGTAAAAGTGAACATTTTTTACAATTTATTCTCATAAAAATATAGAAAGTGATCCTGTACGGAGAGTACACTGGTCTATATGGGCCCCACTTGCAAGTTGAGAATAAATCAATGGCTTAATGACTGGGGGTTTATTATTCTTGCAATTTCGTTATTGTGGGTCCCAAACTGAGATTCGTGTTGATTTATTATTTGAATTCCAATTAGATTTGCATGTTTTAAATTGGTAAATAATACAAACTATTATTGAAAATTTGATAATTTTGACAGTATTTATTTAATTGGTATATTAGTCATACGGAAAAACACTTGTGTTTACTAGCGGGAACATGTTACATGTGAATAGAGGAAAATTGCCCAATTATTCTAGATATACATTATTGTTTACGTTAAATATGACGTTTTCCTTATGTGCCAATATTTGGCTAGTGATTTGAAATGATATTAGGAAAATCAAAAATAATATTGGGCGTCATGTGGAAAAATGTCAAAGTTAATGTAAATAATAATGTACATATAGTATGTTTCTAGAAAATTATGGACACCGCCACTATTGTAGTGTTTTTAGAGGGAAAATTCCGGGCTACGAATGTTTCAAAATATAATTTTAAAAAAAAAATTTGTTGAAAAATTTCAAAAATCGATTAGTAAAAAATGTAACCTCCGATAAAAAATATCGTAACCTATAATTTAATAAACAGGTCATGGTTACAATAATGCACAATTTATAATCATGATCACATATTAGTCACAAATAACACAATATCATAATCACATAGACAATTTGTATATATTTAACCCCCAATTCAAATACATTTTAATAGATCAAAAAATATTTATTAGTCACAAAGTACTCAATTATCTAATCACAATCACTCTTCGTCTTACTATCTCACCTCACACCCCTCCATCAACATAAGCACCACCTCAAATCTACAACGCATCACCACATTTACCTCAAATTCACAATCATCACCACCACATCCACATCCAATTCAATTTCGAGTGAAATAATCAGCATGACGGTTCCATGCCCTACCCCATTTACACCACCCAAATTGTCGATATCACCTCAAATTCACAACCTAACACTACCTCTTGCACCTCAAGTCCACAATCACCACCATCATTACCCGAATAGGACAACAAATCTTAACTGGTAAAAATGACTACCCCCACCACATATAATTAGTGTTGAATCTGCATCTACTACAACTCCATGATATAAAATAGCTTTATCACCCATTCACATACTTGTAGAATCCTCTATTATTCATTCATTCTAAATTCTCCACCCAACCCTACCACAAATTGCATCGCCCTTGACGCTCCAGGCTTCTCATTCAGCCTTTCTCTGTCGGAAGCTTCACACCAATGGTAGCCTCAAAGGTGCTTGAGCTTCTTTCTCTACCTCTCTCAGTCGCGAGCTACGCACCAATAGCAGCTTTAAAGGTAGATTTTAATTCTACTTTTGATGAGACTGTTGTAGAAATTGGGATTTAAATAAGTGCATAGAATCCGATGAGGTAGGATTAATTCATTGGTGTTATGGGTTGGGCAAAAGGTGAATGACCGATGGTGAAGATTGCAGAATCATTGGTAGCGGTGGAAGTCTGAAGGTGGGTGTGGAGAAGAATGAGGTAGTTGCAACAGAAGGCGAGAATAGAGAGAGAAATGGTATTTAAATCTTTAAAACAACAATTGTTACGTCTCACCACCGAGGGTCCAATCAGAGTGAAAGGAAGTCAACAAAGACCCAATTGATCAAATGCAAAAATTCAAACAAAAGCTGAAACTCATGTGTCGAAGTACTGTCTAAATGGTTGAAGCTCCTAAACAAAAGCGCTACGTAAGAAATTAAAGAAGAAGCCGAAACTCTTCATATAGAAGACCACTAACATTAAGACCCCTCCAACCGAAGCCCTCATTTTATCCGAAGTCCCTAAAACTAAAGTTGTCTCTTACAAGATTTGTAGGCAATCTTTAGAAATGATTAATGTAACGTTTGTAATAAAGAATATCAGGTGTGTAAATTAAGGTATAGGGCGGCTCACCCGTTGTCTATATATTTAATGTATGATAGACTTAGTGATATGGAGTGTCAGTTAACGAAATGAAGCCACGTGATTCTTATCCAACGATCACCACGTCGACCAGAAATCTATAAATAAGTGGTATTTGTAAATTGTAAAAAATTATCTTTTGAATGTTGATTATAACATACAAGAATACACTTAAAAAAATACTCTCACTATATCTTTTTCTTTGTTCTACATTTGTGATTTTAGATCTTAGGTTATTGACACTTTTATGGATTCACTGGCGATAGCATTGTCCCAAGATGTAAAATTACTCTAGCAATAGAGATAGGGACGACACCCTTAACTGTTAATCACTTTATGGAATTTCTGGTGGTCTAGCAATAGAGATAGGGATGCACCCTTAACTGTTACTCACTTTATGGAATTTCTGGTGGTGGACAACTACTCCACCTACCACGGAGTGCTTAGGAGGTCGATATTAAAGGAATTATGGGTCATTACGTTTATTTAGCATTTATGTATGAAGTTCCCAATAGAAAATGAAATCGCCATGGTCAGAGGCGATCACATTAGTGTAAGGGAATGCTATTCAATCTCCTTTAGAAAAGTAGAATCGCAAAGTCAATGTAATCCAGACAGACGTTGACATGGATGACGTCCCTAAATAAGGGCATAACTCGGAACAACGGGAAGACGTCGAAATGATGGATGCATCTAAAGAAGGGGCGGTCTTGGAGCTATAAACACCTTTGATGAAGAAGTTGTCCAAGAATAAGGAGTATCCTCTGAAAAAGTAGAGCTGCTGAAGAGGCAGCTAATTTGGAAGAACTGGACCCTCGCACTGTAACGCCCTAAAATCGTTTTTTTTAATAGACTTGAAGTGTTACCAAAAATCTTCCTTATCTAACTTAAGCGGAAATTCACTTATTCAAATTTTGTGATTTGATCGATAAATCGATAATATTAAACCATAAATTTATATACTACGATTTCAAATCATAAATTTAAAATTTAACATAAAACGTCAAACGCTCGAACGCTAAAAAAATATACTAAAATAATGTGCAAAGATCTTAACATAAAGATGGTTTCAAATAAAAGTTTGAAATTATTATTTCTAGAAATTTTTACTTGACGATCCCATAAGCATCACTCGATCAATCTTCCACGCGTCCACACGACCCATTCTAATCTGAAAAAATTATTGTAAGAATGAGTATTTTGAAAATGCTCAGTAAAAATACGTGCATATTCTTATTAACATGATATAAATATAAAATGACAAAAATATACCAACAATCTTAGATTTAGAGCAAACTGGTCGCGATATCCAATAGCTCAAGGAATTTCTTAAGAATTCCCATATCTCGTAGGATTTAACATATTGACCTAACGGTCCATTCCGTAGGATTTAACATATAAATCGATTCGAAGACCTTATAGTATTTCATGTCAAAATTTATAAAAATATCAAGAAAATAAGAATTTACCACTTGCACATAGTATTCTTACATCAACTTGATAATATGTAAAATGTTAGAGGGTGTATAAAAAAAATATTTAAGAAATTTCTCATGAAATACTTTCATCTCACACCACATATATATATATATCTCTCACACGTAACTCCAAACAACTCAAAAGATTTAGATTAATTAAGAACTAATTAAATTAAATTAAACTCCCTAGTTAAGTTAATGGTAATTAGGTTTAATTATAACGTATCTTTTCAATTCCTAAACCTGCATTAAATTATTATTTTATTTTGTTTATTAAATAATTATAAAATTTTGAATACTTTCTTTCTGTCAAAAGAATTCGAATATGACTAGTCCAAAATTATTTCTACTTAAGCCAATTTATGTTATTTAGCACGAGCTTCAAAATGAGTATAATATCGATATATATATTTTTTAACATCTGAAATACTTAAATATACAACCCAAAACTTACAATAAATTCTAAAAAAATTGTACATTAGCAAAACAAATCAATTATACAAATAAGTAGGTCGAGTTTATCCTTTCAACCTTTTGACTTTAGTGTGACGACAAATCTAAACATGGATTAATTATTTGCTAAAAGTTCAACCTTAAATTTAGCCCATAGGAAAATAAAATAAAAATTCGGGGTGTTACACACACCATCGATTACGAGCCTCGAACATCCCCAGTAGAGGGATTGGAGAGTTTCCAAGTAAATCCCCAAGATCCCTCCAAATGTTTATGTCATTAGAGGCCAAGAAAAAGTTGAAAAGCTTCTTACGCAAAGACTTATACATCTTCGC
Organism: Fraxinus quadrangulata; assembly: GCA_903798255.1. NCBI lineage: Eukaryota > Viridiplantae > Streptophyta > Magnoliopsida > Lamiales > Oleaceae > Fraxinus > Fraxinus quadrangulata. The sequence goes on from CAIGRB010110188.1 coordinate 24,425, forward strand.
TTGGAAGCATGAAGACATTATTGGCATTAATCTGAAAGTTAGTTGCCACCACTTGAAAATCGATCCTAAGGCTACAATTTATAGATAGAAAATGAGTGTCCTCAATCTAAAGAGATAAAAAGCCTTAGGCGAATAAGTAAAGAAGTTGATCGACAATCGATTTATCCGAGAATTGATGTATTCGAAGTGGGTCTCTAACCCTAACCTGGTTAAAAAGCACAATGGCAAGTGAAGAGTTTGTGCTAATATCTCAAACCTAAATCAAGGTTGCCCCAATGACTGCTTTCTACTTCCTCGAATAGACCAACTTGTGGACTCAATAGCCGGACATGTATTGCTTCATAACTTCATAGATGCCTACTCCGAGTACAATATGATGTTCCCAGCTGACAAAGAGCATACGTCCTTCATAACAGACAATGGTCTTTATTACCATAAGGTTATGCCCTTTTGGTTGAAAAATGCAGGGGCCACTAATCAAAGACTTGTCAACAAGTTGTTCGCCGACCTCATTGGAAAGACAATGGAAGTATATGTGGACAATATGCTAGTGAAAACTTTGAAGGCAGAAGATCATGTCAAACATCTTGGCGAAACTTTCCAAGTATTGCAGAGGTACATGATGAGGCTTAACCCCCTGAAATACGCCTTCTAAGTTGTCTCTTGAAAATTTCTAGGCTACATCGTTAATCAAAGAGGAATCAAAGCCAACTCAGAGAAGATCAAAGCCATGATTGAAATGAGGTCACCTTAGAAACCTAAAGAAGTGAAGAGACTCGCTGGACGTGTAGCTACTTTGAACCGCTTTGTCTCAAAGGCGACGGACAAATGCCTACCCTTCTTCAAAATTCTGAAGGGATGAAATAAGTTCTAGTTGACAGAGGAATGCAAGGTAGACCTGCAAGAGCTGAAGAAATACTTGGGCCAGGCTCCCCTCCTCTCAAAACCCAAGGCTGACAAACCACTATAACCCCTGAAGCAATCAATTCAGTTCTTGGAAGAGATGATGGTGGTCACCAGTTGCCCGTTTATTATGTAAGTAAAGCATTCTTGACAGCAGGGACCCGCTATCCAGATATGGAGGAGCTAGCACTCTCCTTGGTGACTACCCCACAAAAATTGAGGTCATATGTCTAGGCCCACACTATACACATGCTAACTAACTTCCCTCTCGAGCGAGTGTTGCAGAAGCATGATGTTTTGGGAAGATTACTAAAATGGACTGTGGAACATAGCGAGTTTGATATTGTTTTCAAGCCAATGGCCACTGTTAACGGAGAAGCCTTAGTAGATTTTGTGGCAAAGTTCACTCATATTCCAGAAATGGAAGAGGAGATGGAACCCGTTAAACCTCCCACGTGAAACCTTTCTATTGATGGCTTCTCGAGAGATGCTGGATTTGAGCTATGAGTAGTCCTGGTTAGTCCGGAAGGATATAAGCTTAATTGTGCTGTAAGATTCGATCTCAAGGCTATCGACGACTTAGTAGAATACGAGGCCTTCCAGCTAGCCCCAGATTGGCCAGGGAAATGCAGGCTAAAGGACTGGTAATCAGTAGTGATTCCCAGTTGGTAGTTAGCCAAGTTCATGGCAATTTCTCAGCCAGAGAAAAGTACATGGCCGCTTATCTGAAATTGGTCATTGAATTCTTTCCAGCTTTTGAAAAATTTGAGTTGGTACAAATCCCACACTCAAAGAATGCTCACGTCGATGCTCTTTCAAAATTGACAAACAGTAAAGATTTCTAATTGTTCATTGTGGTGCCTATAGAGTACCTTCCTAGACCCTCTAATGCTACGGGCGGAGAGGTGATGTGGGTTGAAGAGACTCCACTATGGATGAAGTCGATAATAGAATTCCTCAAGGACCAAGCATTACTCCCTGAAAAAAAGGAGGCACAGAAGCTCAGAAGACAAGCCGCTCCCTTCATTTTCCAAGACGATGTGTTATACAAATGAGGTTTCTCTTTGTCCCTACTTTGATGCATAGGATGAGACACAAGCTATCTATGTGCTCTGAGAAATTCATGAAGGGGGTATGTGACAACTACTTGGGAGGATGCTCCTTAGCACAAAAGGCATTAAGACAAGGATATTATTGGCCCATATTGAAAAACGATGCACATAGTTTGCAAAGAAATGCGATAAGTGTCAACGCTTCACAATAATTCAGAGGTGGCCTTTTCAGGAACTAAGCGTTGTTTCCAGCCCTGGCTGTTTGCCAAATGGGGTATTGATCTTATAGGGCCCCTACCTAAAGGGATAGGCAATTTCAGTTTCACAATTGTCGCCATTCATTATTTTACTAAATGGGTAGAAGTCGAACCCCTTTCCAAGATCACTGAAGCAAATACTTTCAAGTTCTTATGAGAAAACATCATTTGTAGGTTCAGGATTCCCCCATTCAATTGTCTCGGATAATGGAAGACAATGCGACAATAAAAGGTCAAAAACTTTTGTGAAGAGTTAGGCATCAAGAACCATTTCTCATCCCCATATCACCCTCAAGCTAATGGGCATGTGGAAGCTGTTAATAAAATTATCAAATATATGCTGAACAAAAGTTAGATGCTTCTAAAGGTGCTTAGGTCGACGAATTACCTCAAGTCATATGGGCCATCCAAACTACAAGCAGAATAATTACAGGATAAACTCATTCTCTATGATTTATGGAGCCAAGGCTATTTGCTTAGTTGAAGTGGATCGACGTATCCTCGTCTCATGCATTTCAGCAAAATATTTAACGACAAGTTGAGGAGGTGCGAACTAGACATCCTTGAAGAAATGAGGGACGATTCTCAAGCAAAATTGGCTGTCTACAACGAAAAATGACTAGATACTACAATTCTAAAGTTAAGAAGTATTCATTTCGCTTGAATGAACTAGTGCTTTGGAGGGTATTCTTATCTTCTATGGAGCACGGGGCAAGATCCCTTGGTCTTAACTGGGAAGGCCCCTACCGCATCAAATAAGAGGTTCGGCGTGGAACTTATAAAATTGGAAATATGGATGGAAAGGCAGGGCCTCATCCATGGAACGCAAAACATCTACGGAAATACTACCAGTAATAATGTAAATATACAGTTTGTACAGTTCTTGGTTCAATAAAATTGACATTTATTAAAGTGTTTGTAAAAAATAAATACCTCATATTGACAAAAGTCAATGGAGAAGCCTCAGCATAGATGAACAGTCCCTATGCAGAAAATTGTGGGCACTTCGACGAAGAGTTGAATCCAAAAGGGGACTACCTTCTTATTCGCGAAGTGGATAGGCCCTTAACAACAAAAGTTGTTAAGGAAGTCTCAGTATAGGCGAACCGTTCAACCTTATGTTCAGGAAAATTGTTAATTCTATTAAGTTAAATTTGTTTTAATTAAGTCAAGTTTGCAACAAATAAAAGAAAAAGTACCTCCTATTGATAAAAGTCAAAGGAGAAGCTTCTACATAGATGAACCGTCCCTATGCAGAAAAGAATGGGCACATCGATAAAGAGCTAGATCCCAAAAGGGACCATATCCTTACTCGCGAAGTGTGCGACAATCTTTAGAAATGATTGATGTAATATTTGTAATAAAGAATATCAGGTGTGTCGCCTAATGTATAGGGTGGCAGACCTGTTGTCAATATATGTAATGTATGATAGACTTAGTGATGTGAGGTTTCAGTCAAGGAGATGATGTCACGTGATTCTAATCCAACTGTCATCACAGGCCAGAATTCTATAAATAAGTGGTCTTTATAAATTATAAATGATGGTCTTTTGAATATTGTTATAACATAAAAGAATACACTAAAAAAATACTCTCACTATAACTTCTTGCTTGTTCTACATTTGTGAGTTTAGATCTTAGGTTATCAACACTTTGTTGGTGATTGTTTGTTAGTGTAATCATCTTAATCACTATCACCGGTACTTGAACACTTTTGTCTCGCGTCATAAAGTATATCCCGTGTTCCAGCGCTTCCCTTCTCCAATTGCTTGAGTTGGCGTAATTGTGCCCGACATCTGTTGTCCACGTTGGTATTACGAAAAACGAGGTCAACAACAATTATTTCCTGATTATTGAAAAAGAAAAAATTGTACATGATTTTTGAAATTAAAACATATGATTTTTAAAATTGAAGCTTAGAATGTAGGGATTGAGATAGTTTTATTTATTTTTAGAGGAAAATACAATCTTATGGCCCTAACGAGCTGGGATGATACTTGAGTAATCAAGTTCTAATTCAAATTTTATCTCTAATGTATATTTAATATAAAGAAAAAAAATTAAAAATATATGAGAGATTAATAAATAAATAAATATATTAAATTATGGTGTGTCACCCTATCTAAAAGATCATCTATATTAAACGATCGTCTTGATAATATCTACTTTTTCTTGCAATATCGCTAGATATAGTTATAGACAAGTTGCATTGAAGATGAACCTTTGTGAATATTGTCTATTTTTTAACTTATGAGATGACCTCTTTTCTGCAGTTCATGTTAGGATTTGGATATGCTCTTATAATTTTTTTTAAATTGATTTTTCTTTTTAGGGAAATTAATAATAATGTAGGCAATTTGACATCCTATTTTTAGTTCATCAAAACATAACTTAAAATTATGAGACTTTACCAGAGTATTTAAACTCGTTTTTATTTTTATTTATAAAAAAGAAAAGGAAGGTGTATTTTTTTACACATAATTATCTTAGGATGATTAAAAATAACCAATTCAAGATCCACCAATGAAACGATGAGAGATTGATCTTGATAAAGTCCACAAGTGGACGGTATCGTAGACAAGTAATGTAAAATGAGCAAATATTGATTTCACGAGAACTGATTACCTATTAACAACTTTAATTAAAATTACCCATGCAGAATAAATATATCCTTATTTTTGACAAATTAACCCACGAAATATTATATTTTAAAATTGTTTTAATAATAAGTTTAGAAAAGCGATGTTAGAGCTTGACTCTTGATCTTCACTTCAAAATCTCGACTTCCTCTTTGGCATATTTCACCATTGTCACTCAAATCGAGGATTTTGCCTGACAATAATGAAAAATGAATTACAAATTAAATAGATATCTATCCTAAAATACTCGGAATGATAACAAATAGTTTTGATTCAAGGATCTAGATAAGTAAAGAAATTTCACTTACCGATGATAAATTGCATCGTTAACATGGAAACAACTTAATCCACCATTTAAGACTCCTAAGCGATTGATCAATGTTAAATGAGGTACAGAGGTAAAGAGAGACAATCAAGAGATTTATCAATAAGCAGCCATCATTTATAAGATTGCGTCATATCTCAATGTTGAGGCGTACCTGTACCAAAGGTGAGCATGGTAAGTAATAGCGAAACTATGGAACATAAAAAATGTTGGAACATGGTAAGTAATAATATTACCATGAAATGAGTTTGGCAGAATAACGGCTTGAAAAAGTAAATAATAATGGTCGAGGCAAGAGTTCGACTCTTTCTCCTTAAGACGATAATGCTCCGCACTGGTGTGACGATATTCCGGCACTCGTCTCCCAAAATACAACGACCTCGACTTGTAATAATAGCACTACAAATTACAAAACCCGACGAACATATTCACGTTTTTGATCTCTCTAAAAGTTGGAGGACTAAAATGCACGAAATTATTTTTCGAGACTAGATAGCAAAATATGAATAATGTAGGGAGTAGAGAATAATTTGGGAGAAGAAATAAAATCAGAATTAATTTTTTGGAGTGAATGAAAATCGAGTATGGGGGCCACCTAATAAAAGTTGAAAAGTTGTGTCAAAAAATACAACAGCCGAAAAGTTGTGTCTCCAACAGACACAAACTCTTTGGACAGGAATTGTCAACCGCTAACTGTCAAGCGTCATTCTAGAAGAATCCACGTGTCACGCACAGAAAAATCGGGGAATAAATATTATAAAATTAA
>CAIGRB010110188.1:30649-45355 GCA_903798255.1 Fraxinus quadrangulata
AGCCGAGCGGGCCTGTCGGACGGACAGGGACGACGACGTGGGCGTGTGGGCTTTGGCCCAACCTACTAACATGTAAGTTCTCTCCCCTTCAAAAACTATGGTACCCCTTGGGGTCCAAACCCAGTCTCAAATTTGAGCAATATAAAGTGGTTTATATTCTTCTAACTTTCCTATGTGAGATTTGCACTTTTTCAATTTCCCACTAATTATTATTCCAATTTATTTCAACTTCAAGTGGTCATCTTTCGGCCTTAATTTCTCATTCACCTTAAATTAGTTTTGAGAAAATAAATATACTACATTAATCTATTCATGGAGTAGAACACATTCGGACAAAGAAATATTATGTCCAACTAACGAAACTCACTAAAATAATTAGGCAAAAGTTGGTCAAATCAACTAATAAAACTCACTTTTCCAACAATCCCCCACGTGAATGAAAATTAATGCAATAAACTATACAGACCCTGTAGAGAGATCAGACGGAATGTTACAGCATCCGGATAGGTACCTTATGGGTTTAAATCTTCCGTAAAATAATACTATCGGATTTACTTGGCTAATCAGTTAAAGCGGTGTCTTGAACTGTCAGTCGTTAGTGTAAATTAAGACAATAGTATCAATACAATAATATTCCTAACATTTTCGAGTTCTCACTGTTGTGTTCATTTTGGCCCTGAACAACTCTTAGATTTCATAAGTCCTTTATAGAATTCAAACGTTTGAAACATTCTCATAGAAGCGGCCACACTTCACACTTATATAGGCGATCTCCTATTAAGAGTACATGCCATACCCTACTTAGATAGTCTAAGATATAAGAATCATTAAAAGTATAATTTAACCTAAATTTTCTGCAGATAGCACTTTATCGTAGGAATGGGTGGGAGTTAACTCTGAAGTGTTTCTTTGAATCTTTATAACTTGGTTGTCTAATTGAACCAAGATTTTGGGATCTCCAGTCAGCAATGTTGGGTTACCATTATAAAGATTCTTGCGTAGTATGCTTTAAGTTCATTCCCCTTCATAGACAGTATACTTGATCTCTTGGTAAACCTTTGATAAACGGATCCGCGAGATTTTCTCTAAACTTTACATAATCTATAGAAATAACACCATTTGAGATAAGCTACTTAATTGTATTATGTTTTCGACGAATATGTCGAGACTTATCATTATACGTACTACTTTGTGCTCTACTGATAGCCGACTGACTATCACAATATATACTAATTGCAGGCACATGTTTAGGCCAACATAGAATATCCTCTAAAAAATTTTGAAGCCATTCTGCTTCCTCTCCAACTTTATCTAAAGCTATGAACTCAGATTCTATCGTGGATCGAGCTATGCATGTTTGTTTAGAGGATTTCTAAGATACGGCCGCACCACCAATGGTAAAAATATACTCACTAGTGGATTTTGAATCTTTTGTATCTGATATTCAATTAGCAATGTATCCTTCTAATACAGCTGGATATATAGTATAATGTAATCCATTATTTAAGGTGTATCGTAGATATCTAAGAACCCTTATCAATGCCTTCCAATGGTCATTATTTGGGTTACTAGTATATCTACTAAGTTTGTTTACCACATATGGAATATCCGGACGAGTACAGTTTGTAATATACATTAGACTGCCTATTATCCGAGAATACTCGAATTGAGATACGAGTTCACCTTTATGTTTGGCCAAATGTAGACTTAAGTCTATTGGTGTTTTAACTGGACTTTCATCATATATATGAAACTTCTTAAGTAAAGTCTCAGCATAGTGTAACTGAGATAAGACAAGTCCCTCAGATGTTTTAAGGATCTTAATTCCTAATATTACATCTGCAATACCCATATCTTTGTCAAAATATTTTGTCAACATTTTCTGGTGTTTGTTATGATATCATAATTACTACCCATAATTAACATATCATCAACATATAGACAAATGATTACATATGCATTAGGTGTGGTTTTAATATAAACACATTTATCACACTACCATTTGACAACATAGTTTTGTCAAATTTTGCATGCCATTGTTTTGGCGCTTGCTTTAATCCATATAACGACTTAACGAGCCTACACACCTTTTTCTCCTGTCCAGGAGCAATGAAACCTTCGGGTTGTTCTATGTAAATTTATTCTTCTAACTCACCATTTAAGAAAGTTGTTTTCACGTTCATCTGATAGATTTACAAATTATGCAATGATGCGATTGCAATTAATACTCTAATTGATGTTATCCTTATTACAGGTGAGTATGTATCGAAAAAATTAAGGTCTTCCTTTTGTTTGAATCCTTTAGCTACCAATCTGGCCTTATATATATCAAATGATCCATCAGTCTTTAATTTTCTTTTGAAAATCCATTTACAATCTAATGGTCTGTTACCAGGTGGGAGATCTACCAACTCCCAAGTATGATTCAGCATAATAGAATCAATTTCACTATTGATAGCCTCTTTCCAGAATGAAGTTTCTGGATTAGACATTGCTTCATTGAATGTCATATGTTCATTTTCTAACAAATAAGTTAAACAATTTGGACCAAAAGATGTAGACGTTNGAACAACTCTTAGATTTCATAAGTCCTTTATAGAATTCAAACGTTTGAAACATTCTCATAGAAGCGGCCACACTTCACACTTATATAGGCGATCTCCTATTAAGAGTACATGCCATACCCTACTTAGATAGTCTAAGATATAAGAATCATTAAAAGTATAATTTAACCTAAATTTTCTGCAGATAGCACTTTATCGTAGGAATGGGTGGGAGTTAACTCTGAAGTGTTTCTTTGAATCTTTATAACTTGGTTGTCTAATTGAACCAAGATTTTGGGATCTCCAGTCAGCAATGTTGGGTTACCATTATAAAGATTCTTGCGTAGTATGCTTTAAGTTCATTCCCCTTCATAGACAGTATACTTGATCTCTTGGTAAACCTTTGATAAACGGATCCGCGAGATTTTCTCTAAACTTTACATAATCTATAGAAATAACACCATTTGAGATAAGCTACTAAATTGTATTATGTTTTCGACGAATATGTCGCGACTTATCATTATACGTACTACTTTGTGCTCTACTGATAGCCGACTGACTATCACAATATATACTAATTGCAGGCACATGTTTAGGCCAACATAGAATATCCTCTAAAAAATTTTGAAGCCATTCTGCTTCCTCTCCAACTTTATCTAAAGCTATGAACTCAGATTCTATCGTGGATCGAGCTATGCATGTTTGTTTAGAGGATTTCTAAGATACGGCCGCACCACCAATGGTAAAAATATACTCACTAGTGGATTTTGAATCTTTTGTATCTGATATTCAATTAGCAATGTATCCTTCTAATACAGCTGGATATATAGTATAATGTAATCCATTATTTAAGGTGTATCGTAGATATCTAAGAACCCTTATCAATGCCTTCCAATGGTCATTATTTGGGTTACTAGTATATCTACTAAGTTTGTTTACCACATATGGAATATCCGGACGAGTACAGTTTGTAATATACATTAGACTGCCTATTATCCGAGAATACTCGAATTGAGATACGAGTTCACCTTTATGTTTGGCCAAATGTAGACTTAAGTCTATTGGTGTTTTAACTGGACTTTCATCATATATATGAAACTTCTTAAGTAAAGTCTCAGCATAGTGTAACTGAGATAAGACAAGTCCCTCAGATGTTTTAAGGATCTTAATTCCTAATATTACATCTGCAATACCCATATCTTTGTCAAAATATTTTGTCAACATTTTCTGGTGTTTGTTATGATATCATAATTACTACCCATAATTAACATATCATCAACATATAGACAAATGATTACATATGCATTAGGTGTGGTTTTAATATAAACACATTTATCACACTACCATTTGACAACATAGTTTTGTCAAATTTTGCATGCCATTGTTTTGGCGCTTGCTTTAATCCATATAACGACTTAACGAGCCTACACACCTTTTTCTCCTGTCCAGGAGCAATGAAACCTTCGGGTTGTTCTATGTAAATTTATTCTTCTAACTCACCATTTAAGAAAGTTGTTTTCACGTTCATCTGATAGATTTACAAATTATGCAATGATGCGATTGCAATTAATACTCTAATTGATGTTATCCTTATTACAGGTGAGTATGTATCGAAAAAATTAAGGTCTTCCTTTTGTTTGAATCCTTTAGCTACCAATCTGGCCTTATATATATCAAATGATCCATCAGTCTTTAATTTTCTTTTGAAAATCCATTTACAATCTAATGGTCTGTTACCAGGTGGGAGATCTACCAACTCCCAAGTATGATTCAGCATAATAGAATCAATTTCACTATTGATAGCCTCTTTCCAGAATGAAGTTTCTGGATTAGACATTGCTTCATTGAATGTCATATGTTCATTTTCTAACAAATAAGTTAAACAATTTGGACCAAAAGATGTAGACGTTTTGGTCCTTTTGCTTCGTCTTAGTTCTTCATCATTTTGATGATTACCAATTGCAGCATAAGTTCGTTTTTGAGAACTTTTCTCTTTCCTATCCTTACAAGGAAACTTGTCCTCAAAAAATGTGGAATTCCTAGATTCAATGATAGTATTTTCATGTATATCAGGAATGTCCGACTTATGTATGAGGAACCGATAAGTGCTACTGTTATTAGCATATCCAATGAATATGCAATCATAGTCTTAGGCCCAATTTTAACTTGTTTAGGTTTTGATATTTCTACTTTAGCCAAATATCCCCACACTTTTAAGTATTTGTATGAAGATTTATGATATTTCCATAACTCATAAGGAGTTTCGTTCCTACTTTTGTGTGGTACTTTATTTAGAATGTGATTAGCTGAGAGAATTGCTTCCCCTTACAAATTTTGAGGCAAACCATAACTAATCAACATAGTGTTCATCATTTCTTTCAAAGTACAATTTTTACGTTCCGCAATACCGTTCGACTGAGGTGAATAATGAGCTATAGTTTGATGAATAATTCCAGCATCTAAACAAAATTCTTCAAACGGTGCTCCATATTCCCCACCTCTGTCACTACGAATAACTTTTATTCATTTGCTTAGTTGATTCTCAACTTCGTTCTTTTACTGTCTGAAAGCTTTTAAAGCCCCGTCTTTGCTTCTTAGCAAATACACATAACAGTATCTTGTGCAATCATCTATAAAAGTAATAAAATACTTTTTACCTCCTCTAGTTTGCACAAACTTTAAATCACAAATATCACTGTAAATTAGTTCTAGAAGATTCGAGTTCCTTTCAACTGAATGAAACAGTGTTTTAACTAATTTAGCCTCTATACATATTTCACACCGATGATTTTGATCAAAAGGAAGTAGAAGGCAATAAATCTAAACTTACTAATTTACGTAAAGTATTAACATTTACATGTCCTAACCTATCATGCCATAAGTTAGAAGACTAAATCAAATAAGCAGAAGATTTATTTTTATTAATATCAAAATCACGAAGTACATGCATTACATTCATTTTGAATAGCCCATTGGCTAAGTACCATTTGCCTACAAACATACCATTTTTGGTGAGTACAAAATTTTCAGACTCAAATACTAGCCTAAACCCATTCTTGCTTAACAAAGCTCCAGACACGAAGTTTTTACGAATATCGGGAACATGCAACACATCGATGAGTGTTACTTCTTTCCCTGATGTCATCTTCAGCACTACTTTTCCTAGACCAACAACTTTTGATGTTGCTGAGTTGTCCATGAATAGTTGTCGTCCATTGATAGGATTGTAAGATGAAAACATCTCATTATCAGCATAAACGTGATGAGTAGCACCAGTATCAACGAACCATTCTCTCGGATTGTCCACCATGTTTGCTTCAAATACAACAGTTGAGAGCATTAGTTCAGATACACCGTTAGACAATATGTCTTCCTTGGTCAAGTGTACTTGATCCTTTTTGTTTTGCTTTTTCTGTCGGCAGTCGTTTGCAATGTGACCGGGCTTACCACAGTTATAGCAATCTCCTTTAAATTTCTTGGTCTTGCTCTTTTGCTTGCCATTACTCAAGTGCTCCATTTTCTTGCTAGTATTTGGCTCCACCAAATTGACTTTAGCTTCCATTTGCAGCTTTCCAGATTTCTTTTCGTAATTGCTATTATCTTTTTCAATTCTTAATCGTACAATCAAATCTTCAAGTCCCATTTCCTTGCGTTTATGTTTCAGGTAGTTCTTGAAATCTTTCCACATAGGTGGTAATTTTTCGATAATCGTTGCAACCTGAAACGACTCACTTAGCTTCATACATTCTGCATATATATCGTGCAAGATGATTTGTAGCTCTTGGACTTGATTAATTACTGTTTTAGAATCTACCATTTTGAAGTCCAGGAATTTGCCTACAACAAATTTCTTCAATCCGGCGGCGTCTTCCGTTTTCTACTTCTTTTCTAACGACTCCCACAATAATTTAGCTGTCTTGACCGAACAGTATACACTATATAGTGTGTTGTCAAGGCAATTGAGGATGTAGTTTCTGCACAAGAAGTCACTATAACTTCATGCATCGAATGCTGCTCGTTTTTGAGAATCTGTTTCATTCTCCTCAACAGTTGGAGCATTTTCACTCAAGAATTTCGCCAAATTTAGAGTCGTGAGATAAAACAACATTTTCTGTTGCCATCTTTTAAAATCNCACTACTTTTCCTAGACCAACAACTTTTGATGTTGCTGAGTTGTCCATGAATAGTTGTCGTCCATTGATAGGATTGTAAGATGAAAACATCTCATTATCAGCATAAACGTGATGAGTAGCACCAGTATCAACGAACCATTCTCTCGGATTGTCCACCATGTTTGCTTCAAATACAACAGTTGAGAGCATTAGTTCAGATACACCGTTAGACAATATGTCTTCCTTGGTCAAGTGTACTTGATCCTTTTTGTTTTGCTTTTTCTGTCGGCAGTCGTTTGCAATGTGACCGGGCTTACCACAGTTATAGCAATCTCCTTTAAATTTCTTGGTCTTGCTCTTTTGCTTGCCATTACTCAAGTGCTCCATTTTCTTGCTAGTATTTGGCTCCACCAAATTGACTTTAGCTTCCATTTGCAGCTTTCCAGATTTCTTTTCGTAATTGCTATTATCTTTTTCAATTCTTAATCGTACAATCAAATCTTCAAGTCCCATTTCCTTGCGTTTATGTTTCAGGTAGTTCTTGAAATCTTTCCACATAGGTGGTAATTTTTCGATAATCGTTGCAACCTGAAACGACTCACTTAGCTTCATACATTCTGCATATATATCGTGCAAGATGATTTGTAGCTCTTGGACTTGATTAATTACTGTTTTAGAATCTACCATTTTGAAGTCCAGGAATTTGCCTACAACAAATTTCTTCAATCCGGCGGCGTCTTCCGTTTTCTACTTCTTTTCTAACGACTCCCACAATAATTTAGCTGTCTTGACCGAACAGTATACACTATATAGTGTGTTGTCAAGGCAATTGAGGATGTAGTTTCTGCACAAGAAGTCACTATAACTTCATGCATCGAATGCTGCTCGTTTTTGAGAATCTGTTTCATTCTCCTCAACAGTTGGAGCATTTTCACTCAAGAATTTCGCCAAATTTAGAGTCGTGAGATAAAACAACATTTTCTGTTGCCATCTTTTAAAATCCACACCCTTGAATTTTTCTGGTTTCTCCCCGTGAGAATTATTAGGGGGTACGACAGATACGGTATTACTTGCCATTATCGTCTTAAGATTGTTGGAACATGGTAAGTAATAATATTTTCACGAAATGAGTTGTGCAGAATAACGACGTGAAAAAGTAAATGATAATGGTCGAAACAAGAGTTCGACTCTTTCTCTTTAAAACGATAATGCTCCGCACTTGTGCTGACGGTATTCCGACACTCGTCTCCGAAGATACAACGACCTCGACTTGTAATAGTAGCACTATAAATTACAAGATTCGATGAACATATTCACGTTTTTGATCTCTCTAAAAGTTGGAGGACTAAAATGTACGAAATTAATTTTCGGGGCTAGATAGCAAAATATGAATAATGCAGGGAGTAGAGAATAATTTGGGAGAAAAAATAAAATCAGAATTGATTTATTGGAGTGAATGAAAACTTGGTATGTGAGCCAATTTATAGAAGTTGAATTTAGACACAACAGCCGAAAAGTTGTGTTCCAACAGACACAAACCGTTTGGACATGAACCATCAACCGCCAACCGTCAACCGTTCTTCTAGAAGAATCCATGTGTCACGTACAGAAAAATCGAGGAATAAATATATGTGGCCCGGAGCTCCCCCCCAATAGGGGAACACAAGTGCCCCTTATGGATACTTCTATGTGTACCATACACATAGCACAATCCTAAAAATTTGATGAGGGGGATAATTTGGTGATATCATTTCCAATTACTAAGAAACCAACCAAATCATAATCAAAATCGGCCTGTTTGGTTTAGCTCGGTTGCTTATGCTTAAATTTTATACTTCTTAGAGCCAAAACTGGTTACCCTACCCTTTTTAATTGATTATATTTATTTTTAAATATCATAATAATTTTTATCAAACAATATTTAGCCCCTTTTTGTTTGACATTAATTTTACATTAAAATGAGTTTTGACCCCTTTTTTCCAAATTGGTGGGCCCCATAGTTGGTCAAAAATGGTGGCTAAATATGAAAAAAAAAAGGGTTAGATTTTTCCTTATTATTGCAAACAAACAGGGAATTAGTATGAAGATTGAACTTTTCATTTGCACTGAATGAGATTTTCTGTTTTGGATGTGAGCGTTAACTATTGATGTTTTAATAATTTAAAATTTTTGGTTATGAAATGAACCAAAGCAAATCGAAACCATTTGGTACAGTTCTGATTTGGTTCCACAATTATCGTAAAATTAATAGTTTCATTATAAGAGAATCATTAGCTCTTGATCGGTTTTGTTCCAATTCTCTTTGGAATCGGACAAAACGGAACCACGTGCTACCCTACTCAACAGTCCACCTCTCAATTTCTAATTTACACCAACTCACGGCTAAAAATCTCAATAGTTGCTGTAATTTCGGCAACGCTGTTTGAAGGCCGGCCCTACAATTTTGAATGTCCATTTTAAAATGGTGCCTATTTCATAAAATTAAAAAAATATCCTTCAATAATATTATATCATCGTAAAATTATGATATTTAAATACTCTTTATTTTTTTTAAAATATCGTGAATAAGAAAAAGTACGGGTAAAGTTCAGAAGCACTTTCTAAACTTCATCAAATGGATACATAAATAAAGAACCATACACGCCACTAAATTGTTCGTGCAATTGCATATAAGCAAATCTTGAAATTAGAAACATCAAATATCACATGTAAATTTTGAAATGAAACAAATCATGTATAAATATTTCTTCTCACATTTCTAGAAACAAACCCACTAATTAAACTTTCATAATCAATATGTTCTATCAAATATTTTTTAATAGATATCAAAACTAGGTCATTCAATTATTCTTGTAATATGGTTGATTGAAAATAAGATTTTAATAACTTCAATTCTGAAAAACTTCTTTTGACAGATGCAACGTAACATTAATTGTTGATAATACTCTATAAGCAATAAATGTATTCGAAAAGTGATTAAATTTTTTCAAATAAGTCAATATGTCAAAAATTGTCTTTCTTTCTTTTGGTAAAAGATTTTACAAAATTTTTAACTCTTGAATAAAGTTTTACCATCAAGATTGCAAAACTTAACATGTCTTAGAACAATGTCAAAATTATCACAACATACTTTCAAATTAGTATTCCAATACATTTAACTTGT
Source organism: Fraxinus quadrangulata (assembly GCA_903798255.1). Taxonomy (NCBI): domain Eukaryota; kingdom Viridiplantae; phylum Streptophyta; class Magnoliopsida; order Lamiales; family Oleaceae; genus Fraxinus; species Fraxinus quadrangulata. Next base: position 40,468 of record CAIGRB010110188.1, read on the forward strand.
CAGAAGAAAATATAAATCTAAATTTTCATATGAATTGAATTGACGAACCTTCATTTAAGTGATCCAATTACTTGATCTACTCTATAAAGAAAATAATTGGTTATGAAAGAATCTTTAAGTGATTGTACGTCATTTACAGTAGCATTAAGAAAAACATATTGAAATTAACTATGAATGAGCATAAACCATTTGAATCATTTTCCTTGCTTTAATAAAAATATCTTGATATGATATATAATTAAGAATAAGAAATACAACAATATTAAATAAAACTCATCATTTGTTTATCTTCTAACTCTTTTTTTATAAACATTGTGCCATCTAACTTAACATAATAATTAAAATTTTAAAATTAAAAATTAATAAATATTTTAAATATATAATTACACACACACACACATACAAATAACTAAATTGTTTTTGGTGCCTACAATGATGAGGCCCTATGCGATCGCTCAATTCGTGGACCTTCAAGGTCGTCTCCAGTTGTTTCATTGAACTTTAAAATTATTCTAAATAACAATTTTAGTTTTAATGTTGTTTTATATCCATAACTCTATCTCCCTCCTAATGAAAATTAACAATTTTGATGACATGGAAAATATAATAGTTCATCTTTCCTAATGACCCAACGGGACGAATGGAAATCAACAGAAAAGTACAATATTTGTAGAGACGAAATTTTGAAGTATAAATAATTATTCGAGAAAAAAATGTTTTAAATTTCTTTAATTGATGATAAAAAAAAATATTAGAAGTATAATTGTAAGTATTTTTCTCCAACCAGTTTATGTGGAACGTATAACCAATACAATTTAACCAATAAATGATTATGATGATTTCATTAAGTTATTTAATTAGATATATCTCTATATCGTTCTAGATTTTATTTTTATTTATAATGAGATTCTCATTAATTCGTTCCTTGAAGAAACAAAATCAGATTGGCCATGTAGACTAGACTTGTTCAAATCTTTTGGTAATAATTAATAATCTTAGTTTCCACAAATGAATCATCTGACCGTCCAAATTAGTGGTAGGACCTAATTTGGTATCTTCTTACATCATTGACTGATTCCTTTAACTTCACAAACCACAAATTAACGATTAAATAGGGTGTATTTGTTAGATATTTATACAATAAATATAATATGTGAAAGAAATAATTAATTCGGATAAAGTGCTCAATTGATGAAAAATGTGAAATTTGTGTTGGAGATTTGGGGTTCAAGTCATACTTCACACATTATATTAAAAGATATTTAATTGAGACTTTGAGTCTTTTTTATTCTAATAATAATAATAATAATTTTTAATTACTTTTTAAATTATTTAATGAGTCAACTGTCCAGTTAAATTAGATCCTTTTTAAATGTCCAGTATTAACAACACATTATCACTAATCATAAAACATAAAACATAAAAATTGCACATAATACTGGATCATGATGTAAGCAGTTACATCATTTTTCTGACTATATAAGTGCACATTTGGGCAATAGAAAATTATTACAAATACGAAATTAAATATTCCTATTCAGTAAAATAATATACTCAATTTTACATATTTTTTGGAGTACATTTGAGAGTTCTGAAAATCATTTGTAATTGTTGCACAATTAATTTATTTGATCGTTGTATCATGTAAGTGATTGTCCACAGAGGAGCGGCAGTTATCGACGGACAATTTCGCTTTAGAATATCGTATTGTCACGAGACTCGATCAGTCGATAAATTTTATTTCTATACTTTACTGTATTACAACTAGTAATATATCTAAAAGTATTAACGTTAAACTCATTGAGGACTTCAAGTGCACTTTATTTTCACTTTATTGTGTGATTATAATTAGATAATCAATAATTATTTTAACTTTTCTTTTCATTTATTTGATCTTATATTGAAGCTTCTATTAGTTGGTGATAGCTTTGTTTAAAATGAGGATAATTCTTAATCAATCTTTGTCTAATTAGTAACTACTAATCTTGATTAGACATATTTTTCGTCTAACTAATTATAATCATCATTACTAAACCCACGTTCTACATGTATCAATCATTTCTTGTACTGAATTCACCTTTCTTTCTTTTCGGCAAATGTTGACGATAAATCTATAAGGTAGGCAGATTTTTCAAAAGATTGTGAATTATTGCATTTAGGATTCAAAAAAATAATCTAATACTAATAGTAGAGGGCTTGGAGAGACTTTCGATAATTTTTGTAACAAAACTTACTAGTCAGTAGAAGATTTTTATCGTTGATGCGAGAAATGTCAAAATTATTCTCGAACTGATTTGACGAGTCATGAGAAGAAAATTTATGGTTCATATTCCTATAAGAAAGAGACTATTCCAATTGAGTTGATGAATATTTCAAAAAAATATTTCTTATTTTATAGTTTAAATACCTACGAAATATGTTGTCAAGTCAAGAGGGCATATAAAATAAGTAGGTTTGAGATGAAATGGTGCACTATATTATCACAAACTTAAGAGTGGTGTTTATAAAAAATTATACGTGTCAGATCTTTAAAACAATTTTTTTTATACATAGTAAAGCATCTCGAACATTGTAATGAATCCCATCCCCTGGCAAGAGTGTGAGTTAATCCATATATGCCACTTTAGTACTAACATGTAGTACCATGGTGAGTAATTCATATTTGTTGATAATAATGTACATTAAATAGGAATATATTAGAAAATTAAGAATTCGACTATATTCTCAATAAGGAAAGTTGTCTATAATTGGGGACCAAATAAAAAAAATCAAACAAACAAACAAATATATTTTTATGAGACAGAGGATGTATGTAATTAAAAATGGGTGACACAAACTAACATGCGACTTTATTGTCATGCAATTTATTGATATGAAAACATACGGTGCAATATTTGATTTTGGTTGTTTCGATTACTTTGTAGTTTTAAAGATAATTTATTTCTTCATAACTGGTAAGTATATTTTATACACTAGTCTAAACTTTTAAATATAAATATTTTGGGCTTGTTTGAGAGTTTTTTCACCGATTTTGATCGATTTTGGTTGGCACATTTTATAAAGGGTTAAAAAATTAGTGCTTGCTATTTTTTTGGGTATCAATTTTGGATGATTTAAACAACATCCACAATCAGCATATGGTAATTTTGTCTGATTCTTTCAACCTGCCAAATCAACTTTTTTTTTTTGTCATTTCTCATATTATATTCTAGTTTTCTCATTTATAAAATAATTATTTTCATTCAAAATATTTTATTCAAAGCTAATTTGTAATTAAAATATAGTAGCAAAAAAATTTATTTATAAACAAAAAAATTGCATTGTAATTAAAAATTACGTATAAGATAAAAATTACTTGTATGTAAAAAATTGTTTATAAAGTAAAACTAATATTAATAAGACAAAAATTCACTTATAAAATAAAAAAATTTATTTATACTAAAAAATTCATGTGTAAAATTATTAAAAAATTCAAAATTAACTTATAATCATAAAGTTTACTTATAAAAAAAAAATATTTGCTTAAAATTTGAAGTAAATATTTAACTTTATTTAAATTTTTTAGTTAAATAATAACTTATATGTAAATAAATTACACTTATGAGTTAAAAAAATTCCTACAAGAAATTATAAATTGAAAATTTCATTAAATGACATATATGTAATTTTATTCTTAAAAAAATTTCTAAATCAGTGGATAATAAATTCCTAAATATAGGTTGAATTAGTTTAAAAATCGCTACTAAAACCATTTAAAATCGGTTCGTTCATAAACGTTCAAAATTGGTACTTTTTAAGAACCACTCGTAATTAGTACCCCAAAACTCCCAAACACGCCCATAGGATTTCTTATGTCTAATTATGGTGTAATTTGTTGTATATTTGATTTGTTAGATAAAATTCAATGATTGAAAATGAAATTTGAAAAATGAACTAAAAATAGGGATAAAAGGGTGAAATCCAAGGTTTGGGGGACCAACGTACAAATATCCAATAAGTAAAATATAGATGAACCTTTATTATAAAGTTTTTAATATAATTTCAATATTTTGACGTACAATATGTTTTTATTCTTTGATGATTATTATTGAAGTCAACGTACAATATATATATATCTTTCATTAAGTTATCGGAAGATCACATTAGATAGTAGATTTAAGGAAAAATTGCAAAAGTGGCCCCCAATCTTTTCAATATTTGTAAAATTTATTCTAACCTTCATTTTGTGTCAGTTAAGTTCTTTAACATGTCATAAATATGCAATTGGGGTCCATCAGGACGAAAACCGTCCAAAGTACCGTTGGTTAACTTGAAAAATTAAAAAATTATATATTTTGACCATTTTAAGGAAAGGCAATTTAGTCACTCATATACTAATCATTAATAATAATAATAATAATAATAATAATAATAATAATTAACCCATTCTCTTATCCCTACCGACCCTAAATACTACATCTTCTTCAACACACCCCCACCCCACCCTCTGTAATGTTGAAACTACTTTCATGGCATCACTCAATCATCCAACCTCTGCTCTCAAACTCCAATTTTACTCATTTTCCCTCTTCATTTATCTCTCATTTCATCAGCCACAATCCAAATGAAGAGGACCTTTATTACCCACAATTTTCTCCGACAAATCTCAACAAAATTAAGAACAAACAAAACATTTTTCAAGAAAAAAAAAACTAAAAAACCAAAATGATTTACACTAGAGTAGTTGATTTCTTCCATAGAGATTTAACCACAATATATGTGATATTCATATTCTACTACCCTTTCTCCTTCGTATCTAAAATCAATGGAGCATAATTATTCTAAAAAAGAAACATATTTGTAGAGGGTGGATCTGGTTGGATTTGATTTTTGCTTTGGCGACGACGGG
>CAIGRB010110214.1:0-29411 GCA_903798255.1 Fraxinus quadrangulata
AAGAAGACTGTAGTCCTAGTAGTGTTTCACACAGTTATGTCCAGTGGCATCACCATTTTAGCTAAAGGTGCTCTTTCATTGAAACTTGTGAGAATGACTTTTGTTGTGATCATATTGTTTTCTGTCTTTGTAAATTTTCTCATCATTTTAGACGGGATGGTATGTATGGCTGCTCCAATGTCGATGAGCACTTTTGCCACAGACATACCATTGACTAAGGCCTTCACGTGTAATAGCTTCAAGTGATTGGTTAACTTCATAGTAGGTCTTTTAAAAATGATCTTTTCAGCTGCATCTATTTTCACATCATGTTTATTCTCCATTAGATATTTCCTTGTAATAAGTCAACGTGCAATATTTCGCATTGAGTTTCTGCTTCCTGAATTTCCTCCTTATTTACTTCTAATGCCTCTTCTTCGGTTGTCCAACCTGTAGGGGGGAAGTAACATTTTTAGAGGTGACCCATATTTCTCAAAGTGAGGCACTCTCACCCTTCTCTTAGGCGTCCCATATAATACAAAGTAGTCAAAAGAACGTCCAGATGGTTCGCCCAACAAATCCACTTCGCGGACACTTTTTTGATGCAATTGCTTGAGTAAAGTGTTGCGCGACACTCGTCTTCTTCTTCTCTCTACTTTTAAGTCAATTTCCTCTTCAATGTCAGTCATGTCGTCATCATCTTCTTCAATATATACCTCTTGGGACGTTTAGCCTTCCTCACACTCCAGCACACGCGCTTCTTCATAATTATGAACTTCCTAATTATCTTATCTTTCCTCCTTTTCATTTTCCTTACTTTTTGAACTCATTGGTTAGTAAATAGTTATTAGCCACAATAAAAAGTAGCGTACCAAATTGAATAGTGAGAGGTCACTCCGGATCTTCTTCATCTTTCTTCCCAAGCTCAAATTTTGATCTACTAGAAGAAATTTCTGGTAATTCTTCCATTGATTCGCCCATACTAGCCTCGCCATTGTCTTTAAGAACATTTTTGTTGGCCACCTCAAGCAATTTAGGTGTTTTAAGACGTGACGATCCCTGCTGTTGCCTCATCATTCGTCCATAATTCCATTAAAAACGCTTTTGTAGGGTTCTGGTCATTTCGTTAAAGGGCACAATTCTCCCAGCATTATACTGAAACAAATGCCATACATTTGGTTGGCGAGGTTGTAGCCTAAATGTTCTCCCATTGTTCATCGATCTGAACTGCCTCTCAAAAGGCAGTTCCCTATAGAATAACATACCCTACCCTCCACCGGGCTAGAAACTTGGGATAACATTCGGACGATGGTATATCGCCATGTTCCTGGCCTTTCCATATTTTCGTTTACTTCTCTCGGCATCTAGCATACAAAGTACCTTCGTATTGTTTAGACTCCTTTCTCTTGATACGTTCAAACACACTGGAAGGTGACTTAGAATCTTCTTCTTTATCATCTACAGCCAATTTGAATTTTGGCAACTTATTTTTGAAACCGTTGTCACCATATTCACCTCAAGTGGCTGTGGGAAAGATTTTTCATCCACTACCAATTATCAGCAGAACAAAAACCTCGGAAGATGGGCCGACTAGGTCAGGTTGTTGAGGGAGGTGGCAAAAGCCTTCTATTCGCCAATTATGTTTCTTTTTATTCGACAGGTATGTGATCTTAGGAATTAGGTTCGGCTGGAGATATTCGTAATACTGAAATCGAGAAAGTGATGCATATCTACTGACCCAATGCTTTATTTCTGTCTTAATTGATCCTGATTCGACATTAGAAGTATATTGATTTTTCCCCGAAAGTTCCCCCTATGACGAGCAGGCCAGAAGTCCGACCCTACATTTATTTATAATTGAACAAAAGCGAGGATTAGTATTGGAAATGAACGGAAAAGTGGTGGAACGTGCGGAACCACATATTGGATCACTCAAGTGCGGCACGAAGCTGCTGATGCCAAGTCGGCTAGTGACATTTTCTTCTTAGCCTCAAATGTGATTCGCCCTGACTCAATGGCATCCTATAATACATGACAAAAAATATGAAATTATTAGTCATATGTGACCATGCATAGTGCCATTTGCAATATCATTTATCCTTAACTTGTTCAGGGTCTGGCAACTTATACTTGTCGCTAAATTTTATATGCTTATCCTTATACAACCTATCGAATATAAGGTCAACTTTGGTCACATCGAGTGAGAATATCCTAACCTTCTTGTTTTAGTATTATTTTTTGCTCATCCTTACCTCATGTCTTAAATTGGGTCATTATAAGACAAGCATATGCATTTCCTTTAATCAATTCGACGAGGCATATTTCTATCTGATCGTAATACTCATCATTAACAACATGACATCGAAATTTGGGTCTCTATAATAAGTTTCCTTGCTAGAGTTTTTCATTTGTTCTTCTTTCTTTATCAACCGTTTATATCTAATCACGTTAGCACTCAGTTAAAAGAGGTCAGGAAATTCTCTGTCTTGAAATTTCTTTTTGAAATCAAAGCTCAAACAACTTTGAGTGATCTTTACGAATTTTTTTCGAGCAGAGGTACAAATATTTGCTCATAGCTGTCTTGAACCTTTGAAAGAAACTTTCTACCCATTCGTTAGGCATTTGACATAAATTTGCCAAATCGACCGAAGTAACTTCAGATTCAATTTTGTAAAACTGAGCGTGGAACAATTGTTCTAGTTGTTGTTATATTTGGACAAAGTTTGCTTGCAAATTAATGAACCACGAGAAAGCTACCCCTATTAACGAACTTGGGAATAATCTTATTTTGTAATAATCAGTTACTTCACCACATTGTAGTATGAATCGCCCTATATGTCCCAGAGTAGAATCTTCTCCCAAACCGGTAAATAATGAAAATTTTGGCACCTTGTACCCTCTAGGCCACAGATATGTTTGATCTATCCAATCAGGATATGGCTTTGTGTAAGTCGGCCTAATAAAAGGACGTACCCAAAAGTCATTTGATCATGTACTATCTTCATGATTTGATCCCTCAACACAACGTTAGGGTCGTATGGAACTCCTATAGGTTGATTCATTGGTGGAATTATTTTAGACCTAATGTTTGGTCCCTGGTTTGTAGGCAAAACACTGTTATTCAAACCATTATTACCGTTTAGCTGAGTATTTTCGCCATCATTAACCCGCGGGGCATTCTATCCATTGGTTTGGACATTGTCTCTCGATTCATTGGTTTGGACATTATCTCTTGCATTTAGGTTACCCCCCAGGTTTGATACTCCATTGCCACTATTCAAATTTGGCATTCCACTACCCCTCTGGTTTGAAGTAGATGGTTCAAAGGGTGGTTCTATTCTTTGATTAGGACCCGGGATTGGGGAATTATGTCCCACAATCGTCCTGGCTTGAAAGAAATTTCCCTATACTTGGCATAACTGGTAGTTGACAAATTTGGCCCACTACCTTACTCATGATTTCGTTCAAAGTGTTTAGTTGTTTGGCCATGTTGTCATAGTGTATATTTCCATTTTGAGTAAACATTTTCGTATTATGAATATTTTGTAAGTTTACCTGTTCAACGACGTCTTGTGTGAGTTCTCTAAGCAATACACGCATGCTTCAAGCACTCAATTCTGTCATGGCTAGTAACGACTTTGACTCTGTCCTTCTGATTGTGGAGTACTTTGCTGCTCCTCATATCGTTCGATCACAAATTGGACAATCCGTTGGCTTGCTAGCTCAGTATCAAAGTTTCTATTAGGCATATTACTTCAATTTTCATATCTTCAAACACCAAGGGCTCACCTGGTCTGTCAAATTATTTCGCGTGGAAATCCCTAACAATTAAAAGAAGGTTCAGACGATTGTGTAAGGAACATTAACCTCTTGAAACAAAGTCCCAACGAGGGGTGTTTTATTTATAAGGATTACAAGTTGCAAGAAGTGAAATGCCTCCAAGGGACACAAGTACACGAAGTAATTGGAAATTGACAAGGAAGAAAATAAACGAAATTGAAATTACATAATTCTCGACTTGAGAGTGATTTGATCGATCATTTCTTCCATGTTCTCTTTTATCTTTCATACTTCTTTGGCCGCTTTTCTTGTAAAAACTACTTGAAACTACTCATCACCCTGTAATTGTCCACTTTTCTCCATAATAGATGACTTGTCAAGAAACTACCACTTTAACTACTACCATTACTCCCATTATTTAACTGGTTGCAACCGAGAGTTTTGGATCGTGGAATGTGATAAAATTGTCCATTAACTGCTTCAATAACTGCTGCTTTCATTATACTTGCCTAGATCTTGAACGTCTTGCAAACTTGAGCGATGATGGGCCCTTGCTACATAACTTCATCTTGAGTTTTCACATGGTCTCACTTGAGCCCATCCTTCGAATTTCCTAGCTGGGCTTTATTCTTTGGACCATTTAATTCGATCTCATTTTTGTATGTCAACAATGATCAACATTTTATTGTCAATGGTTGAATAGACATTTTACGAAAGGTCCCAAAATAGTCATTGTCGTGCCAGATTTTTGCATCTATTCGACCAATATGGTACACTCGATTACATTCCAGCATCAATCATCCTAGCAGACATGGCGCATCAAATAGCAGAGGTGTTGCATTTACTGCCACATGTATGTCCTGGATCAGAAACCATCCCAATGGCGTCTCGAAAATGCCAATTCCCATACACTGCATCATGCAAGTGAGGTGTTTTCTAGGGTTTAAATATATCTATCGCTCATTCTTTAAAAAAAATTCTAAATTTTTATTTTCAATCTCATATTTACACAATAAAATATTCTATACATAAAATCAAAATTTTTCATTTTTTAATCATTCATTTTACAAAATTTCACTATTTAAAATAATAATTTTCCTAAAAAATAGCCATCAAACGGGGGCTTAATGTTCTAACAATAAAGCTGAAACGAATAGGGCCAACCCCATCACGAACATGGCCAGTTCGTGTAGCAAAACACATCTTCTAAAAACATTAAGCTTCAAATTGATGAAGATAAAAATTGATGAAATAGGTAGTTGAAAAAATTGTGAATCTCATAGTGATTAGAATTTATTGTTGATTTTGACTTAAATAAAAATTTTAATTTTAATTTCTACCAAACATTGGCAAAGGTTAAGCGGAAAATAAAATCTCATGCAAGTGAGGTGTTTTCTATGGTTGAACTTCTAAATATTTTATTATATTTTTTATTTTTAATCTCATTTAAATGCTAGCCACGTTAAAAGTCGAGCAGAAAAGAAAATCTCAAGTGAGTTCAATAATAGAATTTTGTAGCGATAAAAATACGAGGATAAAATTAAATTAAAAGGTCACCTTCAAGAAATATACAAAATATTTGGGGTTCCCATCACTTAAATGAGTGTAAAAGGACAGAAAAACAAAGAGAGAAACGACAACGTTAGACACAATCCCACTACAACTAATCTATTGGCATTCATGACTTTACACCTCCTCCACATTGTCCTCGTCCGACAAGGTCCATATAACCTTTGTACGTGTGTTATATATGGTGTTAAATATTAATGTACAAAATAGGGGATAAAATTCGAATTTTGTTTTTCTTTTAAGAATTTTTGCACTGTATTTGTAATCCAACGTCAACATTAATCTAAATAATCAATATACAGGAATGTCCAAAAAAAGGGACAAAATGAGAGCTTCACATAAAGAGAGGAAAAAGTCCCGCGTATTAGAAAAGACGATGAACCCTTTTTCTAATTTTTATTTGTTTTTATTTTTTTAATGGTTGCTAGGCGCCAAAAGTAGCCGACCTTTTTTTTAAAAAAAAAAAAATTAACGTCAAATAAATAAATTAAATGAAATGAAAACTTAATAAATAGAAAATTGGAAAGTAGATCACAAAAAACAATGTTAAATTTTATTCTTAAAACACGCGTACTTTAAAAGTAAGCATTATTTATTTATTTAATAATATTAAAGTGATTAAAATAATATTAAAAATAGAAAAATATCTTATAATACTTAAGCTTGTAAAATTTGACATTGTCGCCTTGTCATGTATCATTTTATAACCTTGATACATATTCGTCCAAACTCGATAGTTTAAAATAACTATTATTTTAAAATTTTAAAATAAATTAAATTATTTTAACACTTCTTATGTGTTTTCTATTCAATATTAACGTTTAAAAAAAGTATGTTTCTTTTTAAATTTTAAATGTTCTATGCAAAAATAGTCACTTTGTGCATTATGGAGGAAGAGGTTTTATTCGTCTATGTCCAAATATAAGACGGTTGAATCATTTTAATACGCCCAATTAAATAAAATTACAATATTTTTTTATTTTTTATCGTGTTCAATCTAACATCCTGGACATACATTTGAATATAAAATAAAATAATAAGTTATTATTTATTCCATTTTCTTTTTTTCTTTTTTTTAAGCACCGACTTTTCAACTATTAATACTTTAATTTGATGGATCTCCGTTTACATTAAACTTAATTACGTAATTGAATTCATCTAATCTTAGGGGAAAATTAATAGTTAATTAAATTAATTAATTCGTCGTCCGTAGACTTCAGTGGTTTTAATATTGCAAAAAATTGTCCAACACAACTCTAGGTTATAGGTTTTGACCAAATAATGTATAATTACTTGTCACAGATATTCGATATTTTTCTTTATTCTATTTACATTAAAAATAATTTAATACATATATAGTCGACTATAAAAATTCATGCTTCGTCATATTATTTATACCATAACCACTCGAAGTATGATACAAGTCTTCTTAGAAAAATGATAATAAACAAAAAATTAAGTAATTCTCATTTTCTATTGATTTTAACCACGGCGAACTAAAATAGTTGGTGCCTCAAATTTGCATCTTTAGAAATTTCTTTCAATTAATTTAGATGGATGATTTGGTTAGGGATGACAAAAAAAATTCGTTCAATCCAATACCCGTGAGACCCCACCCCGAATGGTGCAAAGATTACCTGCTTAACCGAGTAAACGAGACTAGAACCAGATGAAGATCATTACCCCGAAGCAGGTATGAGACGGGAACGGAAAACATAGTCCCACCCCAATTAAAATTAATTTCAAATTCAAGTTTTTTTATCGAACAAAAATAATAAATTTATCATCATTTTTAAAAAAAACATAAGTTGTTTTTAACAAATTAGTAAAAATGCAATAATATTTACTAACTTTAAAAATAAAAAAATAAAATGGGGCAAGAAACCTGCCCCGCCCCGACCCGAACTAATCGGATATGGGAATAGGGTAAGATAACAAAAATACTCGACGGGACGGGAGTGAGAATGGCCAACCCGTCCCATACCCGCCCCGTTGTCATCCCTAGAAAATACCAAACTCTTGACTTAGGGAGAGGAGACTTGGTATTATAAAGTTGGAAGCACACACTACATTCCAGTCTCCTTACATTACCACACGGGTAGATGTCGATGCCAAATCCCAACTAGATAGAAATNCACATAAAATGTAACTGTGTGCTAGCACATAAGAATTGCAGCAGCCTTGGAACACAATAAAATACGAAAAATGGATTCAAATCAACCAAATGCGAAAAATAAAAATTAAAAAAAATCCAACAACGTTTTACTATTTTGTCATTCTGGATTTTGTGATGTAGTCAAGAAATACTACAAAGCGATTAGCCACCAAATATAAAGAAAATGGAAGCACAAACAAAGACAGGGCAGCACATCCTTCACACAATGCGCTCCAATTCCCTTGCATAACTGAGTGTCTGATTGATGAGTTGCAAAGATGGAATTTCCTTGCAAGGCACCGATTCTTTGGCTCGTTGGAAAAATACAAACCCATTCTGGATCTCCCACTCGAGATGCTCCTGCGTATTGCAAATGGTAAATGCTCATCGTACTAGACAAGGTTTAACATTTTAATAAACAAGATTTTAACTTTGGTTTCATCTTTAATATTGTCCTGTATTATATCGTCTACATTAACAAACAAGCAATTAGTGCTCCCATTTAATTACCAGAAGGCCAAATTTGGAACCTTGTTTACCCCATTAGTGCTGGGGTTATGTAGAGTGAAGGTTCGAAGCAATGTGTTGAAAGGCACTTACCTTCTTAACGTATTCAACTAGTTCATGATCTGAAGAAAACAGCAGAATTTGCCGCGCATCCTTTATGGAAAGGCTGTCATATGCCTTCTCGCTGCATCCAGCTATCTCGTCCCTACCAATAACAAACAAACTTTCAAGAGCCAAAATACAACCGGAATTTATGTATAGCACAGCCAGCCACATAAAGGACTACCTTATGTAGCATAGTTCGGGATAAAAAATTAAGGCAACAGGAAGGTAATTAGTAGTTCATGATAATGTGCATGAAACTGATTCAAGTAGGTTGATGAAAATGACGCATTAACTAATCTAAATATCTAAAGAAGCCACTTCTTCCCACTGTTTTTAATAAGAAATGGTGATTATTAGTTCTAAATCTACCAAGAAAATGAAGTAGCAAAAGAAATCCCTAAAATGGTGATGAAAAACCATACCTGACAGTCTTCGCCAGCAAATCCATGAAATAAACATAGGTTTCATGAGGTACTGTCTGTCTAGCACTCAAAACACGGTTATAAGCTCCCTCCATGAAGGACTGTTCCAACTCAACAGCATGCTTGATGCAAGGATTTTCCAAAGCAACAGCAGATAGTAATTCCAACTCAGTATGGAATTCAGCAATTCTGTTCTGCACAAGGAGTCTCAGAAGGTTGAGACCCAAGATCAGATACTCCTGAGGGGACTGTGGAAGACGACCACTGCACAATCAAACGAAATAACGGTAATAAGCACTGTCTTACAAATAAAAAACCTGACATAGTCAAACCGTCTTCCTAAGTTATATCTTGGAAAGCGAGACACCATATTCAATGAAACAGAAATGTAAACATGCCAGAAAATTAGAATCATCAGTAACAAGAACAAAGGTTAGCATAATGTGCCAATTTATTATATCAACACTTATAACACCCCCAACACTGTGGAAAATGTGTACATCTAAGAAGCATGGTGACTCCCAAGAAAGTAGAGTATTCATGTTAGACGCACATCATATATTGTCGTTTTTGGACAATCTCCAAACTTGTTCAAGATTCTTTTGATTGAGTCCATAAGAATAAACTCAGTAATAGGCCCCTAGTTCTTGATTGCATGACAGACATTCTAATAAAATGTGAGAAAACGGGAATTTAAGATAAAACTTTTGCATTATGAATGACATTATATTATTACTTTGAAGACATGAGACTTCAGAACTTAAGCATGTCTAATAGAAGATATACACACACATATCCACAGCACAAAAATGGAGATTAAAATTAGAAATAGTTAAAAGTATTTATTTATTATTGCATCTAAATTGACTTATGATAAATATTCAGGGTTCCTTGAGCAATAACTAAAGGGAGATGCTCGGGGTTTATTGTATTTTCAACCCCAATGACAGAGAAAATAACTATCAATTTAGCCTCTCTTTGGCAAATTTATAAATGGTTTATAAAGAGGAATAGTAGTGGGTCCTATGAAATGTGTGGATAGTAATGAGTAGTGTTAATATGTGTGGTTGAAATAATATTTAACTTTGACTGACTTTAAAAACCATTTATAAATTTGTATCCAAACGGAAGCTTAATATTCAAAAAATACGTGATGTATGGATCAAATCAAATATCATTGTCTCCTGATAGAAGTTGTGGAAGAAGTCTTCTTATTTTATTTATATTAGGAAAAAGAACAAGTACAATAAAAAGAGATCATTTCCAAAATTGATTACAGCGATCAGCCCCTTTTTGCCACCATCTCTGTCATGTACTGTACAAACACAGTAACATAAGCATGAACATATAAAATGTATAGTTACCAACTTACTGTGCATCTGTGTAGTAAGGTTTCAGTTGGAAAAAGTCCCTCTCGAAAGCATCCAGATCCTCAATCTTCACACTTAAAACAACTGCATGCTCATATATGTCCCCTGAACAATGTTGCAGTAACCAATATTAATAGTCAATCAAAACAAAAATTTCAAAGGAAGTCAAGAAGAATTAGACGAAAGATCTCAGGTCGAGTTAGGGGCGAAATATTACTTGCTAGTGTCAATTCATGGTCTGAATTTGGTGTTTTTTCGAATAACGGAGGTAGACTCTTAAATTTTGTCAGCAGAACCTGCAGCAATAAGAACATATTGGACCATAGATTAACAACTTCAACCACAATAAGAATTCCAATGTCATTATTTGTCAAAGCACGAAACAATTCTTAACATACATAAAATACTATAATGAACACAGAACTCTCCTGAGTTGAAATAGGAATCCCAAGAATTGAAAGAGTTTTACCTTCCAGAAGCACTTGGTGAAAGAAAAAAGAAAAAAAAAATAAGAGAGAGAGACAAACCTTACTTTCTGTTTTCTAAAACGTCCACAACATTCTTTCCTATCACCATACAAAACTTCATATTTTCCTCCTTTTCTCAATTGTCATTTATAATAGTGAGCAACACAAGAAAAACACATGTTCCCATTGTTTTACACTTCTTCTCAATTTCCATGTTCAAAACATTCAGCAAGCTTCTAACAAAAGAATACATATAATACTCAAAATCACATTACAATTTTTCTTGATAGAGATCATTGATAAACAAGATAGAGTGTAGCTACCCAACACACAGCAATAATTCCCTGACGCACTACTTTTTCCTTATGGAAATTATTCAAAAAACTACTTAATTTCTTCGAACTACTGTTTGTACTTTGGATACTCGTATAACCATCAAATGACATTTTCCATAGAAATAGTATTTTTGCTTATTTTGATGATCCTGCGAACCCCTGAAACATTGCTATCTTCCATAATTCAACAATCATAGTATTAAGCAAAAACTCAGATAAAAAACATTAGGAGGGTGTTTGATGGGGATTGAAATTAGATTTTTAGTAGATTGTGATATTAACTTTTGAAATGTGTGGTTGAAAAGTTGTGGGACCCATGAAAGATGTGGTTAATATTGATTATTTGACTTTGACTTGGATTAAAATCAGATTTTAATCCGGACCAAACATGGTTCAAAAATATAACACCATGCATTGCTTACAGAATAATCTTTTTTTTTTCACCCATAAATCCTACACTACACAACACAACATTAATTAAATAACCTAAATATGTCTTCACTAAATCCTATAAACCTATCTAAATACACCAAAAGTAAAATATAGTCATGCATACACAATATATTTCAATAAAGTAAAGCAAAACCTAACCCAGTAAATGAGTTTTTGTTTCACCAAGTCATCAAAAAATTCTCAGAAAACTAGGGCTTTCAGTCATTGGAGTTGTACCTTCAGCCAACTGAAAACCAATGAAACACTACCAACTTTCATTATTCAACAAATATTGAGCACAAGATGCAAAATTAATCAGCTCAGACAAAAAGGCTTAGATCTAGCACCGTGAATTTCTCTTCAGAACAAGTGTATCTAATATACCCAAAGCAGAATATTATCGCAATTCACACATGCACACTTCATTAAAGTCAAGCAAAACTGAAACCCAGAAATGAAGAGTCCTTGTCTCACTAAGTCATAAAAAATTCTCAAAAAACTAGGGCTTTAGCCATTGGAATTATACATTCCGAGTTCAGCCCACTGCAAACCCATGAAACACTACCAACTTCCATAATTCAACAAAATATTGAGAAGAAGTTTCAGACTTGTTCATCTCAAAGAAAAAGCCTTTAGATCTAAACGAGTTACTTCATTCAATGGCCAACTAAACTTTGCTATGGTTACTACTTACTTAGCGATCTTTAAAAAGTTACTCATTAATAACTGAACTTTATTATATGTTATTGCTTGCTCACTGAACTTTAAATTTATTCGTTGCTCACCTAAATTTGAACACGGTTACTTGTTGCTCACTGAACTTTGCAACGGTACGGATGATTAATCGGTAACTTTATTCAAATTTAGAAGAGCCACGAGAACCTTTTAAATTTAGATGAGCAAGTAGTAACATATAACAAAAAGTTCGGTGAGTAAATAGTAACATTTTGAATTTCGATAAGCAAGTAGTAGTAAAGTTCAGTGACCATTGATTGAATTAAGTCGATCTAAAAACTATGGATTGTTCTACAGAACAAACCTATCTAAAACACCAAAAGAAGAATATTATCACACATGCATAATATATTTCGATAAAATCAAGCAAAACCAAAACCCAGCAACGAACGAGTTTCTGTTTCTCTAAATCTTTAAACATTCTCAGAAAAATAGGGGTTCTAGTAATTGGAGTTGTATCTTCAGCCTACTGCAAACCCATGAATGACTACAAACTTCAGTAATTCAAAATAAAAATAAAAATGTTGAGCAGAAATTGCAAAACTAATCGGATCAAGCAAAAATCCATAGATCTAACACCATAAATTTCTCTACGGAACAAACCTATTTATAACATTAAAGGCAAAATATTATCACGCCTACACAATACATTTCAATTAAGTCAATCAAAAACTGAATCCAGTAACGAATGAATTTTTCTTTCACTAAATCACAAAATATCTAAGAAAAATTAGGGCTTTTTAGTCATTGGAGTTGTACCTTGAGCTGGGATAGGAGTTCATTACACCTATCAAAATCATTCCGCGCAAACGCAGCTTTAAATATTTCGAATGCTTGTGTGACCTCTGTGATTTTCGGATCCATCCCTCACTTCTTTTAACTTTTCCTTTTCTATTTCTCTGGTTTTTTAGAGAGATTAAAGGATATCCTCTTCTTTCTGCACAAGAAAACTCACAAAATTGTATGGGTTTTGAGACCCCGGGGCCATGTGGCAGAGGCGGGTCAGTTTGACCCGGATGTTTAATTGGATTGGCCCATATCAAAGTGGGGTCTTGAACAGAAGGCCCAATACCAGGAATACGAGCCTAGTAAAAGTTGGGAAAATTTCACTACTGGACCCAACCTATTGTGTAATAATACGTTAGTCCTCAACCTTTAAGAACATTCTACCTCGACAATTTATTATACTTGCAAATCAGTACGAAACGGTCCCTGCCCGAAGAGAAAAAGAACTTCTGGATAGTATTACCCCACTTATCTCTCCAAGAATCCAGTGGAGAGACAGAGACACAGAGGGAATGGCAGGCAACGCCACCGGCCACGGCTGCAACGCCGCCGTCATCTCACTCTCAGTACCAACACCACTGTCCCAAAAGTTCCCCATAATACCTAAACAACTTGTATACACTAATAAGTACTCAACTTTATCTATTTGTATTGGCCGTGCTCAAATTTCTTCCCCAACTCCGATTCACACCCCATGTTCTTCTTCTTCATCTTCATCTCCTGTTGTTGTAGAAGAAGAGGAAACTGGGTCTCCTCCTACGGACGATAATATTCCTGTCCAATCAGAATACGCACTGGATTCTGATTCTCTCTCTTCTCTCAGGTGCGTGAAATTGAATTTTGAAACCCAGTTTCTATATAGCTTGTTCTATATATGATTCATGTTCCAATAATTATTCACTGGATTGTTTTGTAATCACATGCAAATAACAATTTTATGTTAATGTTACAAGCAATTTGGGTAGAAGAGCTAACTGCTAGTTAAAACTGGAGGCAACTCGATATGCCCAACACACGCTTACTTTTTGTTAAAAGTTACTTCTCTTTAACTAGCATTCGACTGGTCGTCCAGTCCGCTATCCACATCAAGGTCTTTCACAATCGGGGACGCAGAACTTTATTGTTATGGGGCACAACTGAACTTACAAAGAAGTTTGGAGAAATTTTACAATCGAAAATTTACATTCAAAAAAATCATACCCCAATATAATTTTACATTCGAAAATTTACATGAGATATGACTTTTTCGGATGTAAAATTTCGAAAATTT
This sequence comes from Fraxinus quadrangulata, assembly GCA_903798255.1. NCBI lineage: Eukaryota > Viridiplantae > Streptophyta > Magnoliopsida > Lamiales > Oleaceae > Fraxinus > Fraxinus quadrangulata. The sequence goes on from CAIGRB010110214.1 coordinate 13,913, forward strand.
TTGATGTCATATTCCATATAAAATTTCCTAATAAAATGATGAAAATTACATTGAGAAATTTGTATTACAAAAATAATAAATGTTAATGAAATAATTGATTTTTTTTTTTTTAAAAAGTGCGAGTTAGACGTCTTTCTTTTAGACTCGCGGTTAACGTATTTTTAACTACTTTCGATATTTGTTTGGACTATTCGAAATGTCCATATTGTAGTTCTCGAAATAAGTTTTGAGATGACATAAGTAATTTGTAGATTCGATTAGCGTACGTTCGTCGAAGAATTTTTAAAATTAGCATGTTATCGAAATTCAAATTTATTGTGATTTTACCTTTGTTTGGTGGAAATTAAAATCAAATTTTTAGTAAATTGTGTTTCCTTTGGCTCCCTTAACCTTTTTCTTGTCCTAGAAATGTTTTAATGACATTACACTGAACGAAATTATATCCCTGTTAGATTATGTCTTCTGGTTAAACAGTAGTAACTTTTTCTATCCTCGAATTGATTGAGAACGTAGGTTTACGGATGTAATTCTACGCGGTTCTATTGAGAACTCTTTTTGTAGTTTGCAGTAGATACTAATCTTTTTCTTTTGTTAATTTAGTGAAAATAATTCATTAATACTTGCAACATATACCAAAATGTGTGCTTTAAATTTTTAACTGAAACTTAGGACTATCATGCAATTGAGATCCTTTATGTTAAGTACTTTAAATGCCTTCTCTTTTGTCTTTTCCCGTTCTTTTTATCAGGAGTTATGGCCTTATGGCTACCGTGAAATTCAGACTAAGGGTTGCTTAAAAAATAAAAATAGGAGTACTTTTTGGCAAGTAAGAACTGAAGTCTGAAAGTCTTCAAAAAGTAACTTTTCGAAAGTTTAAACATATTTGGTAAACAAAAATCTACTTAAAAGTAATATCTAAGCTTAGAAACACATGCTCATATCCAGTGATTAGACTTGAATCATCTCATTTTAAGTAAATCAGAGTGAATGTGATGCTCCGGCAATAATGAAATCCCAGCTATTTCATGCATGATACTAGATGAAAAAGTTGTTACCTTTTGAGATAGAGTTCAAAGAATACTTTCCAATATAGAGAAGGAAATGACCGTTTGAGGTAGGAACTAAAGAAGGTTTATTACCAGAGTTTGGCCTCTTGAGTGATTCCAATTTATTTTATTGAAAGTTCTTGCTATTTTAAAATGTACTGGCATTTGATTTGAGATAATAATATTATCTTGTCTGCGTATGTAATTTTCAGCAGGGGTTGTAAGGCATGTGGAAGAGAGGAGATTGAGAGAGGCTGTAATGGTGAGGGAAGGATACAAGGTGGGATTGCAACAGTTCCAGGCTTTGGTTGGTGGCCAATAAAGGCTTATAGGCCTTGTCCGGCATTTGTGGCTTCTGGTGGGAGGTACAGACGAACTGGGCAAAGCATGGATGAGGTTACCTCGGGGAGAAGTGGGAGAGGCGCATCCAAAAAAACCAGTGACGCAGCTGAATAGGTAGTTTTAAGCTACCTTTTACTTTACTTTTTGCTCCATCGATAAATAATACCAATATGATACCCGAGTGTGGTGACCCAAGGAACCTCTCCTAGGTGCTTGACACGTATCAAACACCCCGAAACTTCAAGATGTGTGTCTGACATGCCATGTGACATGTTCTTTTATTCAAAATTCTAACCAACGCGAGGGACAGTTTCTCAATGTGTCTCACAACCTTTATGGTGTCCGCAGCAACATATGCTGTGTTTTTTGTATTTTCTAATTTCTAACATGGGTGGACATGTCCTCGTATCATGGGGTACCGTTCCTTCTAGTGTAGAAAGAGGCACCGTGCAGCAATACTATGTTCTGCTAGGATACCTTCTATCTATTCTCGAATCAATTTGGGACCAAAAAACAATTAAAGAAAGCTTTACAATAGAAGATTTGGATGTAGTGAAATTAGTATGTTCATTGATTAACAAAAGCACTAAATTACAATTACTCGTGTAGGTAGCGAATACTGGAAAGCTTAACACTAGACTTCGAATTCAATTACCCCTATAATAGCTTGAGTAAGAAACAACTAAGTAATTGAATAGTCATTTAAAAGTTGAGGAATTATAATAAATATTTACAAATATCATTTTTTTTTTTAACAAGTGAAAGGAAGTTATAACTTACAGAAATAATAGTTGCGGTCCTTAACACCTCGACATGTCAATTACAGATGAATACTTTATTTTATTAACCACTATTAATATAAAGTACGACCTGAAGTTATTTTAATGCCACAAAGTCACAACCTCAGAAATGATGGCAAAACAATGTGTTAATCTTACTAAAAACTAAGAATTATTAAAGTAAGCATATAAAATAAAACGTTATGATTTTAAAGAATTTCATAAATTTGTTCATTGTCCTACTTGAAAAGTTGTGTTTGCATTCGCGTTTCATAGCTGAAATGTTTTTCTTCCTTGTACTATCAAATCCACCCCACAGGCATACCTATCGACTTTAATATAGTATGGTGTGCCAAACGCGCCACCAATGTACTGTGAAAAGGACAAACTACAGAGCTCAGATGAAGTTTACCAGCTTTATGTGTGTAATTACATCTTCATTCATTTTAAAGTCCATTGATAACTAGCTCCTTTCAACTCTCCTACTGATGATTTTCCAGTTGTATTGAAATGTTTTCTATTTACATCATTACATCATTTATTTTTATCACTTTAATCAGAGACAGCACGTCTCATATTTGAACATTGGCCTTGTTTATTTCCTTCAAGAAGGATTAAAATGAGGTCGCGTGTTCAGACTTGCTTCTTCTACAAAAGAAGCAGCTTATTTCAGTAGTATGGTGTACTGCTGAAAAAGGCATTGAATTCTCTTTTGGCTTTTAAGCTTAGCCATCCAGCTCATGTGAAGTATCAGTTACTTCCCAAATGACCAAAAGAAAGAAAAACTACTGCTAAGTGAAGCTATTCTGCTTCCTACTTGTGATGTTGATTATCTTCTCGTGTTGATTTTAGCCCCTGTTTAGTGGCCATTATTTTAGAAAAATATTGTTTTAAATAGTGATTTTTTGGAGAATGTGTGGTTGGAAAGTAAGAAAAAGTTTTGGGTTTATGTGTTGAATATTTTATCGTATGAATGTATAGTTGAAAATGAGTAAGTAGAAAAAAGAGTTTTGAAAGAATGAGAAATAAACAGAGGCATAGTCTAGTAGGATTTCAACTTTTGATTATGCCTTCCTTTCTTTCCATATTTTCGCCTTCATGGAGAATTGTTTAGCTTCACTAGAAATTCTGCGTTCGAATGCACTTGTCTAGTTAGAAGTTTGTTAGTGTTCTTATCTAGAAGCTTAAACTATCTGGAGACGACACATTTATTTGAATTGTGTCTTCAACACCTCCCCACTACAGCCCTACCCTACAGGCTGGATTCATTTTTTTCTTGGTAACATGTGCAATCTACTTAACCGCATTTTCTAAAAGCTTTAGTTATTAGAAAAGGGATACATTTTTTCATATGAATTATGTCTTCATCCTCTCCTTCACCTTCATGCCAGATTCGACTTTTTGTAGATATCTAATAAGTGCACAATTTTCATTGATTGGTGTCGGCTAGACTCGAAATAATGTTTCCCTGCAATTTCAACTGAAATGAGTAGTAGTTTTTTCCCTTTGTAAAATTTTGCAGCATGAAGAAACAAAATCCCAGGAGATTCATGATATAAGTGCAGAATTTGTGATTTATTTTGCCTCTTGCTCAAAGGAGAAAATATTGTAAAAAATGGTGTCTCAGTTGTATTATTTGAACAGTTTCAGGCATTATAAAGAGAAAAACAATTAGTTTCTCATCATCTTCCTGTTTCTCTTTAGCACTGTTTAATTGTTTCTATTTAATTTTAGTTGGAGTACAAATATGTTATGTTTTGATCAGCAGAGACTACAAAATCAGAGCTGAGTTACGGCTCCTATGCATATTCGGTATGTAATAGTGAACATGACCGTGCAACATAATGAACAAAATGTTTCACGTTCTTTAGTCATGCAACTCACACTCAATCTAAAGCAAACTTTTTCAATCACAAGTTAAAACTATCTATCATATAAATCACTCCAATTCTTTTAGATTACACTAATCTTAAGCAAACTTTTGCAATCACAAGTTAAAACTATGTCAAATTGTCATATAGAATGCTCCAATTCGTTCATAATGTGATCGGCGAAATTCCGAAGCCAATCATATTACGACATCTACATCCCATCCATCGCCTACCCGACATTTTTCATCATTGGACTTAGTCTATTTAAAAAACAAGTATAGGCAACCAATAACATCCACCCAACTTGACTAATTATGTTGTTTTCTAGGACCCGTGGTATTTGGTTGGGGCTGGTTGGATATAAATGTGTACATAATTATAGTTGACCAATTCAAAAGAATAGAAATATTTGTCAATCACAATGAATAGGCGGTGCCACCGAACCAGACTTATAAATAATCATCAATTTTGACAATTCTTATTATTGACGTTGAACATGTCGTCCCGTGAAGGCGAAGATAAGTGGGATAGATGACTTTCTAACCAAAATTAAATTTTTCGTACCTGCCACAATTCATGTCTATGCCTGGCCGTGACAAACGGTTTAAATCTCCATAGTCTAAACACCCACATGATCCGTACATTTTTTTCTAGAGATTTCGACCTAACCAATGTAGAAATCACCAATGGGGTGACTTCAAGCAAGCACGACGAAATTTAATAAAGAAAATGATGAGTATGCAAGATGCAGAGCTAATTTTGTAATCACTAACATAAAACAGACTAAATTTACAATACTACCCATCCCGAACCTAAGTCATTACCAAGCCAAACAAGAGTCGAGTAGCTCCAAACTTGTGTCGGGGGCCTCAGGGCCATGCAAGGGTTACATCACCCATCATGGTCAACGCAGCCCTCTTTCACCACTAATGATCACAAGCTCTATTAATCATATCTCAATTAAATGTGTTATTCATGTAATATACAACAAATAATTTTATTCATAGTCAGCTACTACAGTTTTAATTCTTTATGACAACTTATTATTTGAAACATTAATTTTCTATAATTTTATCATATCAAATAATAAGTTAATACCTCAATTTACAAGCTGTTACATAAACATGACTAATACAATCACTGACTATGAATAACATTATTCATTATACAACTTTTCATATTTGCTTGAATCGACTTTGGAGATTCCTATAGAAGCGATCAAATTTTTTGCAAAATATTGAATGGTATCTTTAGGGTACTGAATAGTTAAAAAGTAAACAATTCGTGTAGAGCACAAAGATATGTTTCCAAATGCCGCTATATAATTTACAACCTGCATTTGCTATCACACAACATGGGACTTTGTATAACAACCATAGGAAGATACATATTCAAGCATGTTTCAAATCCTTTTTCATTATTTTCTACAGCATATGATGCCTTCCCATAATACAGTAAAGACTCCTCTTATCATCCTATACACTAATCTGTTCTTCTCCCATGTATTGTATTGCGTTCGTCTGTACTTTCAGTGCTGTGTGTTCAAGGATCATTTTCTGTAAAAATGTCCAAAAGGGAGATCGCCTGGAACATTAAATGCGCAACATTAGGTCGAGTTTTTGATGCTGATTCATTTTGTTTAAGAATATTGTTGAATGATGTGAGTCTTAAAGAACAATTACCTCGGGTACATTCAGTTCAAGCCGAAACTTAGGACCATCATAGTGGTGAAGAATTGGTCTGAAAGAGTCCTCTTCCAAAGGCTCATAAACCTTCCTTGTCACCACGCGCACCTGGAAATGTTTTACATTCGTAAATCTCAAACTCATGCAATATACAAAGATCATTAACATGTTCATAGTGAAACCATATACTAGTAATTCCCAACTATATGTATTAATCTCCTAAACGACTACACATCCCTTGAAAATTATGGTTTGATATTGGGATTGAAGACTACAGATTAAAAAAAATTACTAACGGTACACAGTCAGGAATAAGGTCAGCTAGTTAACGCACCTGAGCCGGGAAGCGCGATTCCCCTGGGTTTTTCTTGTCCTCCCAAGCTGTTGGATCAATATTTGTGCCACCAAAGCTTGCGGCCTGAAAAGATTTGTTGGCATGTAAGGTTAGTATTTATTGGATCACGTGTTCTAGATTTTGGATGCCTATCCTTCATCTGATTGCAAGAAGTATGGATTGATAGATTTCAGCTTAATAAAAACAAGAAACGAACCTCAAAAATTCCATGGAGTTGGTGGGTTGAGTAGTTGTAGAGGAAGAGAGGCAATCCTGGAGTTATTGCTCGGACTGAATCTCGATAGCGAGGAGGCAAACCTGAAAATTCATTATCAGAGTACATTAAGAGATGGACAAACAATGAAAGCACTACACTCAAATACAAACAAAACCTTTGAAATACCAGCAAAACCAAACTTTGAAACACAAACTAAGACAAACAAATCAGCTCCAAATATATGTATTTTGTCTTCATTGTCTCATTTCATGATTAAGATCCCATAAACTAATTTCAATATCTGAAAATTCGAAAGAATTTTCAGATTCGCAACTACCCCGAATATTAAACGCGTCCACAGATCTAACTAATGACATCGAGTATGTTCTTTCTACCAAACCTGGATAATTATAACTTGAAATTAGATCATTTTATAATCGCGATCGCGGGGCTAGAAATATTACATACTTCTCCAACAATCTACTAATTAGACAGATTAATTACTCGTGCAATTCTCCAAACTAATCCTGTGTATATAAGATCATCTAAGGTATATTAATCACAGATGATCACTTTATAATAGGTCATCAAAACGATATCGGAGACCCAACAAAATACAAAAGCCATAATCTTTAAAACGTCAAGTTCACAACATCAAACGACACAAATTAACACATCAAAAATAAAAATTCTTCACCAAAAAATGCATTTAAGCACAGTATAAAATTGCAAGAAAAATAAAAGATGGTGATTGAATTCTAAAAACAGAGAGTAAAAAACTTACCAAAGAGCTGGCGATTGAGATTCTCTTGCATTGTATCATTGTTGCAGACAAAAATATAGCCACCAACAGTTTCATTTCTCGGCAAAGATTCGGAGGGAGGCAAAGTCTTGAATCTCTTGTCTGAAGCACTTTTGTTCTCACCATTGTTATTATTATTAGTATTATCCTTATTGTTCTTATTTTTTTTCCCAATTTTTCCTCCACCATGAGAGCTGTGCCCATTTTCCTCATCATTTTTACCTCCCTTATTCACTTTCCCATTCACCACAACATTAGTATTATGAACATTCTTGCCCTTGTTGAATTTATTGAAATTCAGTGATGGGGTCGAATAAATTCCTTTATTGAACCCACCGTTCAGACCGACCGACCCTAACCCAGAGTTTTTGTTACCAGTTTTCCATCCATCGTTGCTAAATCCGACATTGAAATTGTTAAAATCGGATTTCAAATCATTGTTGACTGAATTGAAACCTGGATTGATCAAATTGACTGAATTCAACTCCCCGCCGACTCTTATATCAAAGTTCTGCCGCTCCTCCACCGGCCGCTTAGAGGTGTAGTTAGTGCTCCATATCGAATCATTCAGCGACAGATTTGCCAAATTGTTCGTCTGTAAACGCAGATTATCGCTAAATTGCCAGAACTGATTGCTACTGTCCATTCTTTTTACACCTTCCTTGCTTATTTTACACAGATTATTGCTCAATTTTGGTCGAAGATAATGAGGGGAATAAAGGAAAATGGATATGGTATATATGAGGAGACAGGGCTAGAAATTTCTGGGAAAAGAGAGTGGTAGATAACGTGTATACGTCTACAGAGAAGTATACAGTGGAAAAGTAAGTGATGACGCAAAAAACGCGGTTTTGAAGATGAGAGAGAGTAGAAAGCACACTAGAGAGGTTGTGTACTATTTCCTTTTAACTTCAATTTTTTTCATTTTGAGATGTGTTTGAACCATGTTATTTTAAAATAGTAAATTGATGAAAAATATATAATTAAAAAAGAATAAAAAGTTATTAATGTGATAGAAAATACTAAGTTTGATTTTTATTTTTTTTAATGACTCGAGTGTCCAAACTTTATCCAACTAATTCTGAAGAGTAGCGATCTTTCCTCCTTGTTCGTCATCCGAGTTAATTCGGATTCAGTAATAACTTATTTTCACGGATCGCAAGTTTGGCTCCCGAGGTATTACTCCTCAAGGCCGCCTTCCCTTCATTCTGAGGCCGACAAGTCCGAACAACTGGCACACATTCACACTATAAGCAAGATGTTAGAGAGAATACATGCATATGATCACATCATTAGTGCACTCTTTGGTAAAATAGGCCTTACGCCTAGTTGTTAGCGTGCTTGCCGTGCCGAATGGAGATATAAGCATTCTCACTGCATGACATTCTTCCCCATTCGAATTTGCTTATGTCCTCATACCAAGAAGTGAGTTTTGCATCAATACGCATTCGTCTCATTGCAAGAATAACAACGGCACCACATCCAAATTGACGGGCATTCACAAACCCGTAGTAACACGTACTTACCGCCTCCGACACCAACCTTCACCCTATGCTCCTCGAGCATTAGTACCTCGGATGAACAGCTTTCAAACCGCAGCGCCTCAACACATGTCGAATAGAAAACACAATCTTCATTATTGTGCCCTGCAATGTGCGCTCCTCAAAACTCCTTAAAAGGCACATAGGCAATTGCGCAACGCTGCCCTCTTCATCCGTCTTCCCACAACTTCCTTCATCGTGTTCCGCCAGCTTGCCGACACGATCTGTGCCCCAAAATCTTTTCTCCGTAAGAACACACGACATTGTCCCATAACAATATCGCATGCTCGAGCGGTCCCGCTCTGATACCAACTTTCACGGATCGCAGGTTTGGCTCCTAAGGTATTATGTCTCAAGGCCCCCCTCCCCTCATTCTGAGGTCGACAAGCCCCAACAATTAGCACACACGCACACAATGAGTAGGATGTTAGGGAGAATACATGCATATGATCACATCATTAGTGCACTTTTTGGTAAAATGGGCCTCACGCCTAGTTGTTAGCGTGCTTGCCGTGCCGAATGGGAAGATAAGCATTCTCACTACGTGACACTTATACATACTTGGGCTGGACATTCGACGATTTTCCTCCCCGTGGGTTTTTGTCTTTCAATATATGTTGTCTTCCAACATAAAATGTTTGCTTTTCAACTGTTGCGGGAATTCGAACTTTCGATACTCCGTAACGAATCTTTCTACGTTACCATTACGCTATGTCCATGGGGGCAAGTTTTATTTTGAACATAGTTGGATAAGAGTTAAGCAAGACAACACCGACTTACCTATTGATAAAATTGTCGAAAATTGGTGCCTCGGGGCACATCCGATATGGCAAAGACAGTGCAAGGTTGGGCTTGCAACCCCAGTGTGGGGAGTTCGAATCACGGAAAGAGCAGCCAAGTGTTGTAATACCCAAACCATGTGGTGGAGCAGCTTGGTGATGTAAATTCGGCGCAGGAGAGCTCCCTTGGGATCAGGAGTATAAAGTTTGCATGGACCCTGACTTGATTGAGCATAACCGCTATTTACCTCCGACCAGAGTTGAGGCACCGATGATGGGTGGTCCAGTATATAGTTCGGCGTAAGTTGGGATTTCTGAGTATAAAAAAAAAAAAAAAAATTGTCGAAAATTTTCTGACCTTTCAAAAAAAAAATCACAAAACATTCTTATTTTAAATATTTAGTACAGAATACCTCTACCTTTGTATTTTCTAAATTAAAACAAAATATAAAATAACGAATATATCCTTGTAATTAAATAAAACAAAACGAAAGAAAAAAATAACCCCAAATGTTTTAGGAAAATATAAACGAGTGCAAATAAATTATTAAAAAAAAAAAAAATTCCTCCCCTTCCCCCTCCTCTGCCACCTCTTCCCACCACCACCATCGCAACGTCCCTTTCACTTTCCCCAAATCAACTTATCCCTTATCTTTCCCAACTCTCACTTCCTTTTTCTTCTTTCAATGTCATGTCATGACCCCATATTGCATTAATTTCCGACCGCAATTCGGACCCAGATGAAGGACGCCAATGCCTCTTGCTGGAACTCGAATTCGTTCAATGCCTTGTTAATCCCACCTACATACATTGTAAGCATATTTTGCAGAAACCTTATTGAAGAAAATATGGATGATCTTCCATTCAATATTTCTCATATTAATAGATTCATTTAATGTCTGTGTATTAGCTTCTAATTGAGAAGTAGTGTAAGGAATATTTTTATTCAAAATCTTTTCTTTATTTTCTTGACTATATGCTACTACTAATTTTGTGAGCGATTTTAGGTGAGTGTAATATGTGTCCTTAAATTTCTTGGTGTAGATTTGTTCAGAATTGGTACTTTGAAGATGGAGCTTTTATTGGATACCTGAATGCTGGGTGATGGCGAAGGTTGTGGTGGTGAATAGTGGCGGTAGTGGGAGAGAGAAAATGAAGTGATTTTTTTAAATATTTTAATAATTTATTTGGACTCGTTTGTACTTTCTTAAAACATTTGGGGTCATGTTTGTAATTAGATTTTCATTTTTTTTTTTATCTTTTTGTTTTATTTAGCCCCTGTTTGTCTACCATTTTTTTAAAACATTATTTGTTATGGTAAGATTGTCTCCACTACAAATTCACCCAATAAAATATTCTATACACAAACTAATAAATCTACTTTAAATTTCAATCACACATTCTTCAAAAAATGTTATTTATTACTTTATTTTCAACACAATAATGAGTAACAAACAAGGCCTTAATTGGTAGGGAATATTCGTTATTTTATTTTTTGTGCTATTTTCAAAAGGTATGGGATTTACGACATTTTTCTTACTTTTTAATTGCACATTCTTTAAAAACGTCATTATTACAAAATTTGTTTTTTCAAAAAAAAAAAAAAATAGGGCTCAAACAGAGCTTGTCAGGTGCTGGCTCTGTCCCTGAACGTATGTATTTAGTTTGGTCCATATTTTATCAAAATATGCTAAAACTTTTAACCAAAAGAATTGTCAAACAGTCCCTAAAATAATACAATACACTATTTTAGCTCATTTTTATTCTTTTTCTAAATATTATTTTATATTATTCGAAATCCCTTAATAAACATATCACTAGAACATTTTTGATTTTCCGATATGCTAAAAAACCTAATAATTTAAACATGTTTGAAAATACAACGTTAAGTGGGGAGATAAATTACTTTTCTCGAAAGGTATAACTAATGAAAGAGGAACAATTATTCAGAATTTGGCTCGAAAATTATCTCCAAGCACTGTTTTTTTTTTTTTTTTTGTCCAAATATTCCTCACAAAATAGGTTCGTCCTGCGTTGTGATGATTTGTATCACACGTTGCTTTTGGTCTTCATTATTTTTAAAATATATTTTTTACTCTCTTATTTTTAACAATACATTCTTCAATAAAATTATTTACACGTAAATTTAAAATTTTTAAAAATTTTTTAACTGCACATTTTCTATTAAAATACTATTTTAAAATATATTTTGGACCAAAAAAAAAAAAAAATGGACCTCAAACATGATTTTTAAATTTGTTTGAGCTTAGCCAAACACGCTCCTTTGAATGGACTTGTCTAGAAGGTCATAGTTATCTAGTAGATTCTTGGGGAAGCTGGTGAGTTCACACTGAGTGGGTGGGGGAGTGGGGTTGGGTCATATTTGCTTAGGTGCTAAGTTAATGAATTTTATATGTGAGTTGGCAATTAAACGTACAAGGATTTGGATTATTTTTGACCCAATTAACTTTAAAAACTGAATGATAATAATTGTAACGCCATTTGGTTCAACTTTAGAGCAAATTATGTCGACAAGCTCCACTGTCTTATTATCATATTGATACTTTTTAAAAAGTTAATAAAAAGTTTTCCTTAATTCAATTTTTGGAAAGTTCATTTTGGACAAAGTCCTAACATTAAGCTCCTGTTTGACGTTTATTATTTCATCAAAATAAGTTTTGTAACATTAAATATTTGAAAAATGTATAATTAAAAAGTAGAAAAAAGTTTTGAGTTACAAAATACTTTATTTTGAGAATACGTGATTGAAAATGAATTTTGATATAATAGGAATCAAACAAGGACTAAAAGATGATCATCAGTCGCTCATAGGCTAACGTTCTTATTAACCAAGACAAATGGCAAAGGTTGGAGTTGATTCTTGATATTATTAGAGAAAAACGTGATTTGTGTATATATTTTATAATTAACACAATATATTAATACCAAAATATTAAATATAATTCAAAAAAAAAAAATCTTAGAAAGCAAGTCTTTAAAGAATCACGTCAAAAACAATGTCATAAAGTCGTGTGGTCTCCCTTTTATGAAGATGTTTTCAGCACTATACGGCTCAAAAATAAAACATTCGAGGAAAAATAATTTTTTATAAAATGGGGCTCAAACAAGATCAACAGATTCTTAAACTCATCAAACGACTGACAAACTAGAATTTTATAGACATATTTTTTCACTCAAAGTGGTTATGTCAAGGAAGAATATGAGAAATCTGCTAAGGAAATTTAGTGCTCTGGTATGAATTTCAAGACTTTATACTTGTTACACAACATGCATTGATCAAGTAGTATACTTATCAATAAATATGCCACCAAACACTTTACATTCTATAAAACCACCCCAACTGGCTGGGGCAAATTGCCCACTTTTGCATAATGAATCTTAAGAATAAGACTTGCCATGTTCATTTTCAATTTCATACTGAAAACTATCCTTGCTAAGTGCAATAAACATTTCATGGAACAAATTATGCTCCGAAGATCTTAATTAATAAAGGCGGCTCAATTATTGAGTACTTTAAACTCTATCAGGTCTAGTTACATAATGATTTACATATAAATAAGATGACAAAAAAAAGATTGGGGATTTTTTTTTTTTTTTAATTCTGATTCAATCACATTTCACAATATCATTTGTATGTAAAATCATTATATACATGCAACACAATTTGATTTTTTTATTCGACAACTTCTCCAATGATATGGCCACGGTGTTATCTTATGGTTTCGCGTGCTTCAATTTAAATGCAAAGGATGTTACCTGGGACTAATAACTTTATCCAATGCTCTTTTAACTTACGCTGCAACTTTGGAGATCCAGTAATTCTTATAAACGAGTTTCAAGATCATCCAGAACCCAAATCTCATGATAAAAACCAATAGACTGGACTATATAACTTTTGTTCTTCAATTTTGCAATACCCAAATTTCTAAAATTAATCATGAGAATAAGAAATTTTCCTATTTTAGTAGGTCGAGATCATAAAACTACCACCTACACACAAATTCAGGGACGGACGCAGACATTTTGAGTTATGAGACACAATCAAACACTGTACAAATCGAATAATTTGTTCTTAATTTTTAAATTATTCATACTTGACTCGAAACAATGCAGATTTACACTTAAGAAACGTTTCTTCATTAATATTTTGCTAATCATTTTTATTAATTTGATTTCGAAGAATCATTTTATTAATATTTTGTTTATCACGATAAGATATATACTTACGTTTAAAAGTCTTATAATGTATTTGATACAAACAATCAATTCAAGTAATCAAAAAGAAAAATATATAACTAATATTCAATACCAATAATCAATCAAATAAACAAAAATTCATTAAATATAAGTCAAATTGGATATAATGAGTTCCAACATATTCTATATACACAGTTTGATAGGAAAAAATGCAAATTTAGATTGTAATTACTTAAAAAATTGATTGGAAAGTGAAGATTTATAGTAAATGTGATAGTTTGTAGAGAAATTATATACAAATTTTAAAAAATTAGAAGGATTAATATTGTGCTAAAAGGCTAGAGGAAACTAGTAAGAGAGCAAAAGAAAAGAGAAAAGATCAAATTTATTGTGATTTTGCCACTATTTGGTGGAGATTAAAATTAAATTTTTAGTAAATTTTGCTAAAATTTAACTAGTTATTGATTTTATGAAATATGTGATTAAAATTAACTGTTAATTTTGATTTAAATTAAAATTAAAACTTTAATCAATACCAAATATGATTTTATAAAAAAGACAAAAAAAAAAAAAAAAAACCTCAAAAGTTGGGGGATCACGTGACCCCCGGACCCCCGGGTCTTCCCTTGCACAAATCACATCACATGGTTTTAAATCATACGAGAAAAACAAGATTTATGTATGGATTTCATAATTAACACAATATAATAATTAATTTAATTCAAAAATGAAATAATATTAAGAAATATATTAAAGTTCAGTAAGTAAATCTTTCATGTTAAAGACATTGTCCTAAAATTGACATCCTTTTTGTACGAATATTTCTAACACTTTACAACTTCAAAATAAAATTCTTATAATTCAAAGTCGATTTTTCTTCTATGAACACGGCCATCGAAAGATAAAGAACGAGGATGTTATTTCTAATTGTGTTTTCATTGCCAAACAATATTATATCCCCTCCTTTTTATAGTGTTAAAATTCACCTCCACAATAATGAAATTTAATCCAATAAATTATAAGTTACATATAAAATTATGAATTTTTAATTTTGTATTAAAACTAAGAATTAAAAGAAACTGAATTATTAAAATATGAAAAACGGAATTTTTTTGAATGATTAAAACTTTATACAATAGTTGAATTTGCATATCGAAGTGATCATGCTCGTTTTCTGATGGAATTTTTTTTTTTTTAAAAAAAAAAGATTATCCAAAACCGAATTGTCTAATGAATTATTCTACTTATATACGGCCACATGATTGATGCCTCGTAACTATTAATTTACCCAACCAAAGTATTTATGGTAGGGGATGTAAGTTTCTTGATTTCAAAATTTCAGTATTGTATGGTTCTCCTTCGTACAAAGTATAACTCCATGAGGAGGAATGGAAAGAGTTGAAGATTCTGCATGAATGGAAAAAAATGACATTCTAGAAGCACGGAGAAACGGGCTCGGTTACTTCACAAAAGTAGAAAGTCTCTCCACTCTCATTAACAGGTGATATTCTCAAGCCCCACCGAAATTTCATTATGGGCCTCCCGTTTTGGGCATTTAGAGCTCCTCTCATGCTGATGGGCTACGTTTATTTAATTGAGTTTGTACACTTGAAGAGATTTTAATTCAATATTGTCGAAAATCCCTCCCTACAACCTTGTTAAAGTTTTAAGGTTCTGACTACGTCATCTTATCGAACATATTCTATATTACAAGTAAAAGTGTCAAGACGGACGGGCCGGCCAGACCCGTGAAAACCAGCTCGCTGGCCCTTGAAAAAAAATATTAATTTTTTTTTAAATTTTGATAATAGTAATTAGAAATGCATTTAGATGTTATTTGTTTAAGTTAAATTTAATTTTACAAAGTTATAAATAATTCATGTAA
>CAIGRB010110214.1:29532-46782 GCA_903798255.1 Fraxinus quadrangulata
TTTATATAATAATATGGGCCAAATCGGAACAAACCGCGACCCGTGACCCGTATGGGCTAGACCCGGATGGATCTGTGGGCGGGCCTGGGCTATAGTCCAAAATTTGTGGGCCGACCCGGAATCGGCTCAGAACCCGTAGTGGGCGGGCTTTTTCTCACGCGGGCCGTAACCGAACTCATATTTTGGCGGGTCGACCCGGCTTTGACCATTCGGATTGACATCTCTAATTACAAGTTGGAGGACTCAAAATCTCTCTGTATGGTGATGTGATATGATGGACTCAAAACGTGACAAGGTATGGATTGATTCTGGCCAAGTACAGGAGTACAAACAAAGACTGATCAAGATTTATTAACTAGGGATGCAACAACTTGATTCTTTAGACCATCATTATTGATCAAAATTTTCTTCAATAAATTAGTTGAGAGTCAGATAGTTGTGTTGGAATTTGGTTAAAAAAAGGATGAAATTGGCTAAGTATGAAACCATGAAAAATGTGAAAAGTGACTTTCATGTTAATTTTTGCCAAATATTCAGACTTGATTCAATAGTCAAATAATGAAAATAAATAGACAATTTGTTCTACTCGTCGAGTATATGATCGTGGTATATTTAGAATCTTAAAATCAATTTCGAATAAATGAGAAATTGTGGTCCAAAGTAGGGAGAAAAAAATTCAATTTTCAGCACCTATAACTGTAGCTCGAGCGACAGCCCATTGTCGGACGAGCGACATGCTTTCCGCTATTGGCTCTCGAGCAGTACATTGGCAGCAGGCGAGGGACAGTAAATGCTGCAACCTTTGATAAATGTTGCTAAATTTTGAGGCGCCCCTTTCAATCCACAACCCTCCACCTCTATATGTTAGACCTTTCGACATCATTTAGGCATCCCAAATCATATTCATGAGTCTTGCATCAAAGTTATTGTCAAAACTCCCCAAAACTTTGCATTTAAAATCATTCTTTGTAGAAAGAAAAATTCATTCAAGTTTGTGTTGCCTTGTAGTTTGAAGTGCTTCTACTACAAGAAAGTAATTCGTTGTATATTGTGAAACAATTGTCGTTACTCTATTAGCACCGCTGCGAGACAAATTTGTCTTACAGAAAGAGTGTTATCACTTGCCTCGAATCCTTTCATCCATTTTTCTTCTTCATTTCTACTTTTGGTTTATACCAAGTTGTTACTCTAGTTAACTTCGTTCTTACGCTATTAAACTTGTCCTTTTATTATCTATATACAAAAAAAATATTATACTATATCCCCCAACAATTTTAAGACAAATTCTTTTCGTTGTTTTGTTGGATAAAAACCCGTTCTTTTCATCTTTTAGAATAGGCATTTGTACTATTCCTTTCTTGAATTTTACTTGTTTTGAACTTGTATTTACGTAATAAAAATGAATATTGTTGAGACTATTTCAAGTCAAACAATAAATGGTACAAATAATGTGACTCCGTCTTTGGCTATACCACTTCAAAATACTCCAATTCCACATGAGGAAACTCGAAGAAATTTGGATGAACGAACTTCAAAAGATGACAATAAAAGATGTTTTATTTCACCACTTCGAATTTGGCAAAGTTCTTAACCAAAACCCCCTCCAGCAGTAAAAGAAGGGAAAAATGATAGTAAATCGATTATTACATTAAATGCATGGAAGCATTCGAATTTCCTTTACAATAACTACATCTTAAATGGATTGGATAATACACTTTATGAATTGTATAATGCCATGAAATCGACCAAGGAACTTTGGGATTCTTTGGAGAAAAAGTACAAAACGGAGGACGTCGGTACGAAGAAGTTCATTGTCAGAAAGTTCCTTAATTACAAGATGACAGACTCCAAAACCGTCATTAGTCAAGTGCAAGGACTGCAAGTTCTACTTCATGATGTTCATGTGGAGAAAATGGAGTTGAGTGAGTCTTTCCAAGTTGTTGCTATCATCGAGAAACTCTTACCTTTATGGAGAAACTTCATAAATTATCTCAAGTACAAATGCAAGGAGGTGAATTTGGAGGAATTGATAGTTCATTTACGGATTGAGGAAGACAATAGAAAGATCGAAAGAAAGTCTCTTGTTCAACTTGGAGCAAACTTTGTGGAATTCGGTTCGAAGATCAACGAAAAGCATAAGGTTTTGGGCGACACATCTAAAAGAGAAAACTCCAGAATGCCAAGAAGTTCAAAGATAACTGCTACAATTGTGAAAAAGCGGGACATCGCTCTAACGAATGTTGAAAGCTTAAGAAGAACACATAAACAAATGTGGTTGAAAGAGACATCCTATCTAAAGGGGTACAAGAGATGAATCTATCTACAGTTGTTTCTGAATGTAACAATGTTGGTAATCTAAGGGAATGGTGGGTCAATACTGGTGCTACCCACTACATTTCTGCAAATGAGACTATGTTCTCAAACTACAAAGAATTAAATGAAGAACAACTTTTCATGGAAAATTCTACAAGTTCAAAGGTTGAGGGATAAGGGAAGATTACTTTGAAGATGACTTCCGCAAAGAGCTCGTCCTAAAAAAGTCCTACATGTACCGAACATTGGTAAGAACCTTGTATTCGAGTCTCTACTTATCAAAAATGATTTTAAACATATATTTGTATTCGACAATTTGTACTCACTATGAATAAGATGTATGCTCGCAAAAGATAATTATATGATTAAATGTTCAAAATGAAAGTTCTTACAATTGTATTAAAACAAAATATTATGAACAAAAGTTTGAATTATACTTTCATGTTTGAGTTGTCTTTTTTTGTGGTATAATTGATTAGGACATGCAAATTACAAATTTGTGCATAAACTTATGAATCAAAATTTAATGCCGACACTTAAATTTGATCCTAATCATAAATGTAAGATTTTTGTTGAGGTAAAATTGGTCAAAACGCTCTTTCATTCTGTTCAAAGGAACATGACACCTTTAAAATTAATTCATAGCGATATTTACAATTTGAAATTTGTTCAAACTAAAGGTAGAAAGAAATACTTTATTACTTTTATTGATAATTATAGTAAATATTATTTGTGTATTTGCTAAGAAGTAAAGACGAAGCCTTAAATATTTTTAAACATTATAAGACGGAAATTAAGAATCAACTTGGAAAAATGAATAAAGAACATTCATAGTGATATAGGAGAAATATACGGGACACTATTTGAATAATATTGTTTCGAATATGGAATCATTCATTAAACAAGAACACCTTACTCACCTCAATCGAATGGTGTTGCCGAACTCAAAAACCAAACTTTTAAGGAAATTATGAATGCAATGTTGATAAGTTTGAGCTTGCCCAATAACTTGTAGGGGAAAAGATATACTTTCTTCTATTAACATTTCAAACAAGATACCTTTACAAAAAATAGATGAAACTCCATATGAATTATGGAAATGTTATCCTATTTTTTATGAACACTTGAAATTGTAGAGATGTTTGGCTAAGGTTGAAGTGCCAAAACTGAAATAAGTGAAAATTGATCCTAACACGATTAATTGTATACTTATTGGATAGGCCAATAATAGTAGTACATATCATTTCCTTGTTCATAATCAAATGTTCAAAACGTACATGAAGGCATCATAATAGAATCGAGAAATGCATCATTTTTCGAATATATCTTTCCATGCAAAGAAAAGGAAAATATAAGTTCGAATAAAAGAACTTATAAAATTACTAATGGTATTTCAAATGATGAAGAACCAAGAAGTAGTAAAAGGATTAGAACATCAACTTGTTTGGTCCTGATTTTCTAACCTACATGGTAGAAAATGATCCAAAACATTCAATGAAGCAATGTTTATATCAAAAGTACTGTATTGAAAATAAGCTATCGATAGTGAGATAAATTCTATACTTGAGATTTAGTTGATTTACCACTCGAGAATAAGTTTTTAGGGCGTAAATGGGTTTTCAAGAAGAAATTAAAACCAGTTGGGTCCATCGATAAATAAGGCTAGATTGATTGTCAAAAAATATAGGCAAAATGAATGACTTGACTTCTTTGATACCTACTTACCTGTGATTAAAATCACTTCAATAATGTTGCTAATTGCAATTACTACATTACATGACTCGTAAAGTCCCTATATGGGTTGAAACAAGTTCCTAAATAATGATATTAAAAGTTTGACAAAACAATGTTGTTAAATTGATTTAAAATTAATGAATGTGACAAGTGTGTAAACATAAAAAATAAACCAAAGGCCTATGTAATTGTATATATGTAGACAGTTATGGGCAATAGTCATGAAATAATCATACACGCCAAGAAAATATAACAAAACATTTTGACATAAAAAATGGGTATGGTTGGTGTGATATTAGATATTAAGATCCCTAGAACATCTGAATAAATAATACTTTTCCAATCTCATTATGTTAATAGTGTACTTAAGAGATTTAATGTATTTAAGGAAAATACTGCAAAAATCTCTATTGACTTAATAAATTTAGTAGATTCACAAGTAATCAAAACTATGATAATTGGAAGATTTTGACTAGAGTTCTTAGGTATTTGAAACATACCTTAACCTTTGGATTACACTCCATAAAATATCTTACAATATTGGAAGGATATTGTGATGCGAATTGAATATCCAACATGAAGGATTCCAAGTCTACTAATGGTTATGTATTATCATGGGTGGGGCTCTTGTGTTATGGAAGTCTACAAAACAAATTTGTATAGCTCGATCAATGATAAAATCGGAGTTTATTGCTTTGGATAAAGTAGGTGAAGAAGCAAAATGACTTCATAACTTTTTGGAAGTTATTCCATGCTGGTCTAAATCGGTACCTACAAAAGTATACATTGTGATAGTCAATCGACTATTGAAAGAGTACAAAGCATCATGTATAATGGTAAGTCTATACATATATATCGTATACACCATACCATTAAGTAACTAATCTCAAATAGTATTAGCTCCATAGATTATGTGAAATCTAAGGAAAACATTAATGATCAACTTATAAAATGTTTACCGAGAGATCAAATATGTTGCATATCGAAAGAAATGGAATTAAAGCTCACTGCGTAAGAATCTTTGTAATGGTAACTCACCTTATTTATTGGAGATCCCAAGATCTTGGGTGCATTATGTAGAATGTTAAAAGCTTAAGGTATGTTTTTAATGATTCCTATATCTTGATTAATTAAAATAGAGTATGACATAATACTCTTGATAGGAGGTTACCCATGTAACTGTAATGTAGGGCCGCTTCGATGAGAATTATTTGAGGTTAAAATTCTCTAAAAACACTTATGAAATCTAAAAGTGTTTTATGGTCAAAATGAATAAAATCATGAGAACTAGAACAATTTAGAGAAGATATTTGTGTGAGTACTGTTGTCTTGATTTACACTAATGATTGAATGGTTCAAGACATCGGGTTCACCAATTAATCAAGTAAATCCAATAGTATTTCACTGAGGAAGGTTCAAGGTCGGAAACTATCTCACTTATTACAATGTTTTTTCACTTTCTGTCTACAAGCTTCCACATATCATTTGCATATCCGTAATTTCGATTCATGTGTGGAATTATTGGAATTTGTTTTAAAAAGTGATGAAATTGGTTAAATATAAAACCATGAAAAATGTGAAAAATAACTTTCGTATCAACTTTGACCAAATATTTGAACTTGATCTGATAGTCAAATTATAAAAATAAATAAACTTGTTTATTCTACTCGCAAGTAGATGATCGTGATATATTTGAAATCTCAAAATCAATTTTGGATAAATGAGAAATTGTGGTCCAAAATTATAGGAAAAATTCTAATTTCAGCACCTATAACTGTCGCTCGAGTTGCAGCCTAACGCCAAGTGAGAGAAGCTTTGGCGCTGATTAAGTATAAAACCATGAAAAATGTGAAAAGTGAATTTCGTGTCAATTTCGATCAAATATTCAGACTTGATCCGATATTCAAATTATGAAAATAAATAGATTAACTGATTCTACTTGTCGAGTAGATTGTCGTGGTATGCTTGAAAGCTCAAAATCAATTCCAGATGAATGAGAAATTGTGGTCTAAAGTTGAAGAAAAAATTCGATTTTCAAAACCTATAACTGTCGCTGAGCGACAGCCCAAGGCCATGTGAGCAACTGACTTTTTGCTTTTAGTGCACGTGCAGCAGGCGAGCGAAAGCAAATGCCACGACCCTTGGTAAAGATTACTGAGTTTTGGAGCGTGTCTTTTCACCTACAATCCCTCCACCTCTATACATTGGACCCTTTGGACATCATTTAGGCATCTCAAATAATATTCTTGAGTCTTGCATCAAAATTCTTTTCAAAACTCTCCAAAACTTTGCATTCAATCTTTGTAGATATAAAAATCCGTTCAAGTTCATGGATGCCTTGTAGTTTGAAGTGTTTCTACTACAACTAAGTAATCTGTTATATTTTGGGAGACAATTGCCGTTACTCCGTTAGAATCTTTGTGGGGTCAAAATTGTTTAAGGAAATAGTGTGATCACTTGCATCGGACCTTTCAACCATCATTCTTCTTCTTCTTCTTGTTCTTCTCTACTTTTGGTTTATACCGAATTGGTACTCTATTTAACTTTGTTACTGCATTGTTAAATTTGTCCTTTTGTTATCCATATACAAAACAACATTATACAATATCTCCCAACAAGTTGTACGTAATATTTGGGATCCGTCTGTTGCCACATCATGCTCTTGCCACATGGGCATTTGATATTGTGATTGATTCTCTCTTTCGTTATTCACAATTATTTCTTTCAGATGGTAGAATCAAATTTGATAAATATTTATAAATCTCAAATAGAGTATCAGAACGAAAAAATCAATTTGGTAATGAACTATTAATTTTTTACATGATTAAATATTTGTAGGTCTTTTGGATCGAACTCGATAAGCATATTATCAAAATTTTGTTTTTCTCAAAGTAGTCTTTGCCTGATAAGTAATAGAAGTTGGGGGTCAATTTCTATACCACGACCAAGTAGATTCTTTATAAGTGGTGGAGATTGGATAAATCTCGGCACATTATGACATCAGTTTTTTTCTTCCCTTTCAATATACTACTATGCGAACAGGGAGAATGAACAAAAAATCCAACATAATATAAATATCATTCAACCATTATATAGTTTCTCGCTACTTAGACAAAAGGCAAGAAAGAAAGAAACTAAACTGAAATTCCTGGAGTATACCTAATACCCTTGTCCTTTATAGTTTGCCCCTGCTGATTGACTTGCTCTTCTGAAGAATGAAGTTAGTGGATCTAAATGTCTCTCTTGTTGAGCTCTAGTCTGCCCCCCTCAACGAACCCCACGACCGCTAGAAGACAAAATATTTGTTTATATCAGACGAAAGTTGAACACCATAGAAGACTTTTGGAGAGAAGAGCACAAATCATGACAATGCTAGACGAAGCAGACCGTCGCATCAACGTGGGTAAAAGAACATTATAAGGCTTGCCAACATACATTGGCCTCTGTTCACACTTAGGCCATTGAATGATTTTAGAATTTATGCCTTTTTATTTATAATCGAACAAACTTTTAAATCGTCAACCGACCTGATATGATAATTGAAGACAAAATTAATCAAGTTATTTCATTTTAATCAAGTTAATGGTAATCCTCCATTCCATTCTATTCCATATTAATTAATTATCCTAATTAGTGGATATATCGTATGTCAATCTAATTGGCTAAATTAAATATAGCATTACCAAAAGTTAATTACTCTTTTCACATGAATTAATTACTCGATTACACAAGATTCTTGTTTAGCATGCCATTGGCCAAATTTGGGATCTAAGTTTGGTTCAATTGCGGGACGATAACATGGTACTTTTCTTGATTCATCATCTCGGTATTCTATTTTCAATGCACTCGACTAGAAATATATTTTCCTTATACTTACATGCCCCCTTTTTATACCCGTTAGGAAGCCTAAACTACTTGCCAAAATTGTAAGACTGGATCAACTTGTGGGCTTGTCAATATTGTTGGAGATTTAGTTGGTCCGCCCAACTTAAAAACAATCAAATTTGAGATGAACCCAAAATCAAAACTTCTTCTTTAATATATGTCTTAAATGTAATTTTTTTTTTTATAATAAAAATAAGCCCCTGTTTGAGTCACATAAAAATTTTCATTCTCATTCTTCTACTCACACATTATTTAATAAAATAATATTTTCCATCACATCAATAACTTTTCCTTTTTTTTTTCAACCACACATTCTCCATCGATCTACTATTTCAAAATATATTCTTTCAGAATAATATGACTCAAACACATTTAATTCAATGGATCGAGTTAATAATCTTAAAAATGTATCAAAACTCATCTTATTAAAATTTGCAAACTAAATTTAAATAAAAATTTGTTGTCCCATATCGGTATTTGAGCAATCTCTATCTCATAAAATGAAGGTGGACGTGGTCAAAGACCTAGGTGGGGAGAGAGCTGGAAAGACATCGTCTATGGTTTGCCGGATATATAAAAATAGAAATGTCAAAATGAATTGGTTAGCCCGCTTTCATATGCCCCTATTTATACCCATTACAAGCCTAAACTACTAGCTCAAAATTAACTTGTGGGCTTGCCAATATTGTTGGAGATTTAGTTGGTCCAATCACTATTTTATTTAGCCCCTGTTTTCCTCAACTTGAAAAAGAAAAACTATCAAATTTGGGACGTAAATGAGATTTTTTGTCGGCCCAAAATGAAAACAACTTGATTAATATATATAGAAATCAATCGATTGAGTTGATATTCTTACAAACGTATCAAAATTCAACTTATTATAATATGGAAACTAAATTTAAATAAAAACTTGTTGTCTCATATCGATTTTGAGCAAACTCCAATCTCTATCGATCTCAAGGGAGAGTCAAAAACTTAGGTGGGGAGAGCTGGAAAGAAGGGAAGAAGAGTTGATGTACTTTAAATTGGTATTTTAAGGTAGCCAAACAACACCACCCAAATTGGTCTCCACATGGTTGTAGCAATCATAGTATTACCTACTTTCCTTGTCCAAATATTATCATGCTTTTGTTGTCATTCTTCTATTAAATATTTTCAATTTCTACCGCATTAATATCAAGCCCCTACTATTGAGACAATAATAACACAAGCTTGTCGATTCAATGTTTCATCATGCCAAATTCATGTCTCTTTTCTCTCTCTTCACATTACAAGTAGTTCATCCTAATATCTCTTATACATAGAGAAATTATAAAGTCAAATCGACAATCAAGAAAGAAAAGAAATGGTTATATTGAATTCCGCACATATAAAAGTTTAAGGCCTTGTTTGACATTGTTTTTGAAAAGTTAAAATTTGGTTCTGAAATTAAGAAGCCACATTTAAACTTGTTTGTATAATTTTTTGAAAGTGTTTTATTTAATTTTAAGAAAATTTGACCTATCGTAATTTATTCAAGAAGTTCTTCTAAAAAGTAGAAGCAAAAACGAAATAAATCAAAAACAAAATTGTTTGTGACTTAAGCGGCTTTTAATACCAAGTGTGCATAATTAATGTAGCCGCTTGCCTGATTAAAGAATAGGGACAGACAAGCACACACGTAACCTTAATGTAATTGGTTTGTCCAACGTTGTCCATTCAAAAGCCAAAAAGGGTTTAGCTCACAATAGCAAGTTAGGAATGATAATCCAAACTTTATAAGCTTAATCTATATAACATGGATTTATTGAATATTATAAAAACATTATAACATATGTGGTATGGTCCCTTCATCTACTTTGTTTAACGTAGAGGAAGGGGATCAAACCGAGTTTTAGAGAAAAGATATCTGATGAAACCGATCAACTGTATTATTTTATAACATATCGAACATAACATAATCAGAAGAATGATATTCTATCTACTTTGCATGGTTCATTAAGTATAAATTAAAATTAGATTATGATATTATTATTTAATAAATAATTACAACTTGTAAAGATGTATTCATGCTAAAGTACCTTCTTGACTATATCTCCTTTAAGGGGGCCATGAGTTGCTTAATAAACTAAAGATGCAAAGTAATTATCATTAATAAATTAAAAAGCAGGCAAATAACTAATTTGATTATATTCTTTTGTCCACATTCGATTATGTCCGTAATGCTGGCCAATTCTATAGTCGAGTCGATCAAGACTTCTCCAATAAGTTAAATTTTTAGACATGTAGAAGTCTCATAATTTCTTTTTAGAAGTTACACACGATTTCATAAAAGTTCAAATAAATAATTCGATAAGCCTAAAATTTAAACAAATAGTCAAATTTCAAGAATATAAAAAGCCATTATCTTGCGTGAGTTTGCAAGATTGAAAATCCTAAATCGCTTAAATATTTTGAACTACTTCTTGGATGGTGATTGAAGACAGAACTCCAAGACTACTACTTATATTGACTCTGAATGAATATTTTTCCAATGCGTAACTTAAGACCATGTCAATTGACGATTAATATTTTCAATTGACGAATGAATTTGTATATAAAAACCGGGTCAATAAGCAAATTATAAGTGAATTTAGACAATGAGAAGAGGTCAAATATAGGATAAATTGGTATATTCTTAAACGATGCTATAGAAAACTTTAAATGATAAAAATACAATATAATAAAAGTATGGTTATATTCACACCACATTTTTTTAATAAATACACCGCATTATAATTACCTTAAATGTCATTAATATTTATTTATTATCACACTTATATTCTTAATTTTTTTTTATCGTATTCTTATTTTTAACATTAAATTGATCAGAATATTTTGTCTTTAATCATGATTTTCGTCCAAAATTATTGTTAATGTTCTTAAAAACGAGTGTCAAATATTTAATCTTATTTTTGCATTATTATTTATCTATAACATGTCAGTTCAAATTCAAATTTTTATTTTTATTTATTTAAATTTACTACAAAATCGAGTCATTGAATTTCGAAACATTGCAAATTATTGCAACAACATAAAATTGAAATTAGAGTAACAACAAAAACAATGGACATGGTCACATGTGTTACATTAAACGTGTAGCACAGTAATATCAACTGGTCCAAAACCTTTGCAGACAAAGATAAAATAGACAGGGACCAGCCTAATACGTGTCAGCCTATTACCCGTCAGATTATTCCGATGACTTGAACCGAATAAGGACCACTGCAAGCACTCGTACACATCCAACCATAGAGTAAAAGGCTAAAAAACAGTACTCACGTGTTCTGGCTGGGGCCCCCGAATAGTGGCATCTTTGTAATTAAGTTATAATCTGGAGGTCAATATTGAAGGGGAAATGCTTGATTTGATGAAAATTCTTTGCCGTGCTTACTGGAGCCAAGCCTGTTGCCTGCCCCGGAGCAGCCCAACCAATTAGACGGCGACAAGATTTAACGGCGTTAGTTTGTTTAGGAAATAGTTACTTGAACAATTTCTCAAATATAAATGGTGCAAAATTATATTGGTAAAAAGCAACACAAAAAATTAATCAATTCAATCTTACAACTACAAATTGAGGCTTATTTTCTCGAAGTCACTTCTTACATGTACATTTTTGGTGTGCTGGATTAAAGTGAATGTGTGAAAATACTAAAAAAAATTAATAGTATTTGATAAATTCATCAATTATTTAGTTCAATCTTAAATAATTAAGTATAAATATTTTCTAATAAATTGATACTTGAGTCCACTCCGTAAGTTATTATTGGCATAAGCCCATTATCAGTTTAAACTTCACACACACATTTGAAATATAACAAAAACTCAAATAAAGTCGAAGTTAGAATTGTATAAAAGGTTTTATATGTTGGGCTATTTGCAATGAGAAATTATGTCTGGCTTATCGATTGCGTGCCATTCACTCCAACATGGCGAAAATTATGTAAATTGGAGTGAAGAGGTAAATTCGTTCTTGTTTCTCGCTTAAAAAGCTTTTGATCCAATAGAATATAGTCGACTTATCTAAATAATTTTAATTCTTCCCTTTGATTGTTTTGACATTTTAAAAAATATTTTTTATGAAGGAAAAAAAAATTGGGTCTAGCTGGCCTTGGCTATCCAACACTAAATTCACCCTTGGACTTCAATGTGTACTCGTATTCTTGTAGCTAATCTAGTCTAAAGACTTATATAATATAGATTGTTGAGCATTTTCAAGGATCTAGCTCATATTAGTGGTTTTTAAGTCAATATATTATTGTTTCATGTCGATGTACCTATTATCAAGTATATAATCGTTTTAATTATTAACTTTAAATAATATTTTGAAGTGAATGCAACTCAATAGGATGATAAGTATAAAGGGAAATAGTTTCAACATTTCTTGAACATTTGGTGGTTGTGTGAGTATGTTGAAATAAGCTCCCGACAAAAACAGAGATGGTTAGGGATGACAATGCAACTGCCTCACTAGTTTGGGAACCACTAGTGCAATTTTCTTTTGACGATCTACAATATTTCTGAAAGTTCCCTACCTTAACCTGCCACAGCTAAAACGGAACGACACGATTAGGATTGACCCCACTTTTCCGTCAAGAGAATGTCGTCATAACAGCCGTCCAGTACTATACATTAGGGAGCTATAGTTAGGTAGCACCCCACTCTCCACAGTCCGCTGTAGAGAAGGAGGAGACAACCAAACCCCACGTTATATGAGAACAATATATTCGTAGAGAGAGAGAGAGAGCGAGAGAGATGAATCAAGGCGTGTAATAAGCTGTTTCTTGGGATTCTGAACGGTCTTTGTTTCACATCTTCCCTTTGAAATATGCATACACTCTTTACATTTTTGCTTAATAGAAGCTGGTTTGCCG
This sequence comes from Fraxinus quadrangulata, assembly GCA_903798255.1. Classification (NCBI taxonomy): domain Eukaryota; kingdom Viridiplantae; phylum Streptophyta; class Magnoliopsida; order Lamiales; family Oleaceae; genus Fraxinus; species Fraxinus quadrangulata. The sequence continues at coordinate 42,357 of CAIGRB010110214.1, forward strand.
GCGCCAATGTAACCGTCACTGCTTTCAATTAGCCTTTCAATTCATTTTATATGCTGGGTTTTTCCATTTGTAGTGTTTAATGCTTTTAATACTGTGTAAGAGGTGAATTCAGTTCATACATAAAGGAGTGTAGAAAGGTGTATATTATATTGTTTTTATATTAGCCATAATCAATTATATGAACTTTGAGTGAGGATTTAAAGATCAGTTTCTTTATCAAAACAAGAGGACCTTAAATCATGGCAAGGTCATTTTCTAAGCAGAAAAGCAGTTCTCCATCTGAAGGTTAAAATTTTAAATTGATCATCATTAATTTTATTTTATTTTTATTTGGTTCTCCCACAAGTGTTTTTGTTCCTGTTTGGGAAATGAATTTTGGGTTTTTTTGTCTTCTTCCTTTGAAATTTCAGGGTATAGTGTTGAGGATGTTTTGTATCCAGAGCTATGGAAGGCTTGTGCAGGTCCGTTGGTGGATATTCCAAAAATGAGAGAAAGAGTTTACTATTTTCCACAAGGTCACATGGAACAAGTCAGTATTTTATTACTTCTAAATTTTCTTTTGTGGATGCTTGAAAGTTCAGATCTTTGTATGGAATAATGGAGATTTATTCTTGAAATTAAGATAATCTTGAATTTCTGTATGTGGGATTTTTATGGGATTTAATTTGGAGTCGAAACTTGTGCTGTTTTGGGGTTTGTTTAGTTGGAAGCATCAACAAATCAGGAGTTAAATGAGAGGACACCAACGTTCAATCTTCCCTCAAAGATCCTTTGCCGTGTTATGAACATTCAGCTACTGGTATGGTCCTATCAACCCTGTTCTTCATTATACTTTCGTTAATTGTGAAATCTAGTTGAGAAAATATAGAAGTCCTCTTTTTATGCTAAAGGTGAAAAAGATCCTGGGTAAAATTGTTAAAGTAGCCTTCTTTTGGGTTCGAGGTGAGGAAGAAAATTGCAGGAGAACGACTCAGTAAGAAAAATCGTGGATTGGTTAGGAGTGAGAAAGGAGTAAGGGTATATTGAAATATTGGCGCAAAAAAAGGGCTGTCTAGTGAGATTTTGGCAAGAAAATTTCACCTTCTTAACTCAACTTGTCTTTCCCAGACCATAACCTCGATTTAGTTTAGTTTAGTTCATAAACACTTGCTGTAAAACTGCAGAATTTTTTTTTTTATGGTTTCACAAGCAATAGTATTGCAGTGGTAAATCTATTTGTAGAATAGTTAATAAATCATGATACGGTTTGTTTTGTAGGCTGAACAAGAAACCGATGAGGTTTATGCACAAATTACTCTGATGCCAGAAGGAAATGTAAGAAAAAAGTCTTGCATCTTTTTTTTTATTGGAAAAATTGTTATATTTGCTTGCTCTTATAATTTTTAGGGATCAAGCTTGCAATTTATTAGTACGCAATCTATGAAAGTTTGAGTTACGATTGGGTGAAACTATTTGTAGCAAACCGAGCCAAAAAGTGTATATTCACGTGATCTGGAGCCTCCTAGTCCTACTGTTCACTCGTTCTGCAAGGTTTTGACGGCTTCCGATACAAGTACTCATGGTGGATTTTCTGTCCTTCGTAAGCATGCAAATGAATGCCTTCCACCCTTGGTAATAATTCCTCTTTTGGGGGCTCATTACTTCTGTTTTTGTTTTTGAGTTTCTTTTCCATATACCACGATTTTTAGTTTATTTTGACAATGAATGTTCTTGGATCAGGATATGACCCAGCAGACACCGACCCAGGAACTCGTGGCCAAGGATCTGCATGGGATTAAATGGCACTTTAAGCATATATATAGAGGTGATGCTTTATTTCTACCTTCCTAATGAGCTCCTTTGATTTAGCTGAGACTAAAGAGTCTGAGATTGTCTGGCTAAGCTTAAAAAGATGGAAGTTACTTTAATGTTTCCAAACATCTTCGGATAACTTAATATTTTCTACTTTCAAATAAAAAAAAATTTGTTTATGTTGAAAGTAACATTTACTGTTTATGTTGAAAGTAACATTTACCTTACTGTCTAAATTATTAAGTTATTTTCAACTTTGACCAATAAAAAACGTATTTACTTTTTAAATTATATTTACTTGTAAGTAACATTTAAGCTTAAACAAACATGCTCATCTCATTACAAACGTATTACTTGGCCATAAATGCCATTATACCAATCCTGATCAAATAAATAGGCATGTAGTGAGTTGAGTATGTTGATATCAAATACTCCATTTTCATGGATGGTAATTCATGTAAAATATCCAAACTGAACAGGCAAACCTAGTAGGCACTTGCTTACAACGGGATGGAGTACTTTTGTCACTTCTAAGAAATTAGTTGCTGGAGATTCTTTTGTATTTTTGAGGTACTTGTACAAACTTACACACCCTTCAGTGATTATAAGTTGCATCTGACAATGAAGCCTCGGTTTTCCTTTTTCTTATGTATTGTTATCGTCTTATTGGAACTCTGATTCTAGGGGAGAGAATGGGGAGTTATGTGTTGGAGTTAGACATCACGTTTGTCAACAGAGCTCCATGCCATCGTCAGTGATTTCAAGTCAGAGCATGCACCTCGGAGTGCTTGCAACTGCATCTCATGCTGTTGCAACCAAGACCCTCTTTGTTGTTTATTACAAACCGAGGTCCGATATTGTTCACTCTTTGTACACTGGGAAAGATGTCCGTATATGAGATTTTTTTTTCAAATAATGTGCATATCTATTTACATGTATCGTCTGTGGTAAACTTTCAGAACAAGTCAATTCATTGTAGGCCTGAACAAATATCTCGAAGCTCTAAACCACAGTTTCGGAGTTGGCATGAGATTCAAGATGCGGTTTGAGGTTGAGGATTCTCCGGAGAAAAGGTTGCCATTTGCCACATATTCACAAGTAAATCTCATTGCTATTGGCATGGAATTGCTTTAATTTGTCCTTTTCCACATTATCAGGTTTTCAGGTACGATAACAGGAGTCGAAGATATTTCTCCTCACTGGGAAGATTCTAAATGGCGATCACTTAAGGTCAGTGTATATCCTGATGTTCTTTTGATTAAATTAGCATATGGAATTACTGAAACTCTATGCTGTTCTCATGTTTCCAGGTTCAGTGGGATGAACCTGCATCCATTCCAAGACCTGAAAGGGTTTCTCCATGGGAGATAGAACCATTTGTGGCTTCAGTTCCCGCGAGCCTGGTTCAACCATTGGCAGCTAAAAATAAAAGGCCCAGATTGCATGTTCAAATCCCAGTTCCTGGTTCAATCACCTTGCACACCCTTTTTTTCCCAACTTTCTGGGGTTTCTATGCATTTGGCCTTTAGTTAATTTTGTTGCTATTTCCTATGTGGTAGATACTCCAAGTTCAACTGCATCAGCTGTGTGGAATCCGTCCCACGAATCACATCAAGTAATTGGTGCTCTTGAAGAACAAAGGAGAGAACAAATAGAAACTGGTGCCACTCTCATTAAAAACAGAAACGACGACACTTGTGGAACTCGTTTAGAGGGAGATTGGCTATCTTTTCCCCACGTAAATTCGTCTCTGAATATGTTTTCTGAAGAAGCAGGAGACAGCAAAAGTGCATCAGCTTGGTCTATTTTTCCAAACTGTTCAGCCACAAATTCTGGAAAACGGAGTAATAGTCGCATGTCTTGCCTGAATGATGGGAGGAAATCAGACACTTCTGCAACTTGCAGATTATTTGGTATTGATTTGAACAGCCCTTTGACGGGTGCCGCTTTTCTTGAGAAATCCTCTCTAAAATTAGTTGATATACCAAATGATGCTTCTAAAGGATGCATCTCTAATCAACATCAGCAGTTACAAGTACCAATAGAGGTTCCTAGCAGACAGAATCACTCCACTAGAAGTCGCACGAAGGTATAATTTCACCTTCTTCTACTTTTAACAACGAAGTATTATTGATTGAGCAGTTACTGAATTGAAAGAGAAATTAAAAATAACTATTTGTTCCTTTGGTGTGAAATACTTTGAGAAGGTTCAAATGCAAGGAGTTGCTGTGGGTCGTGCTGTGGACTTAACTGCGTTAAAGGGGTACGATGAGCTTATAAATGAAATTGAAGAGATGTTCGAAATAAAGGGTGAGCTTTGGCACCGACATAATTGGGAGATTGTTTTTACCGATGAAGAAGGAGATATGATGCTCATGCGTGACTATCCATGGCTGTACGTAGTATTTGTATTTTTCATCTAGAAATATCATTCAACTTCGACGTTTATATGGCCCACATATTTGATATACTATTATTTTCTTGTAGAGAATTCTGTGATAAGGTGCAGAGGATTTTCATCTATTCTAGCCTAGATGTGAAGAAAATGAGAGCAGGAAGCAAGCTTCCTCTATCTTCAACAGACAACTAAATGAGATGCTTTAACTTGGAAGTTCGTGAAGATTAAAATTAACTT
>CAIGRB010110214.1:60325-74089 GCA_903798255.1 Fraxinus quadrangulata
AAACCGACCCGGAAGAAGAATTGCAGGATCCAACAAATCGTTACATACACTCTTGCTGGTAACAGCACCAACAATTGGTTCAATGTTGTCTCCCTTTCTTGAATTTGTGCATTGTTTATATGGCTCTTTTATTCATGGGATTTTCCTTGCCGCCAATTAAAATTTCAAATAATTTGCATTCTCTGTTGCAGATTCATGAAAACAGATAAAATTAAACTGATAGCATTGTTTGTGCAAGAATTATGCTATTTTGCCAGAGGAATTTAACACCTTGGTTGACATATGAAGTTGTGGTAAAAAAATGATTAGATGACAGTGTTGATTTTTTTTAAACAGTCCAATAAAATTCTGCCATGTGACATTTTGCATGTCATCCAAAGTGTTAGTATAGCATGATTGGTTCTTGCAATTGACTATAAGAAAAACCACGAGTTTGTAATAGAAAATTCAAGTTTTCCACTCTATCAAGACAAGAACTTCATATGAAAATGGTCGTCAAAACTATTTATGTTACAGTTTTGTTGTGAAATAAATTAACAGCACATGCTTATACGTACAGTAAATTAACTTGTTCAAGAAACTCAATGAATCACCCATACCTTGCACCCATATCATCAATTTCAATTAAAAAAAAAAAATGACCGATGGTTTACATAACTGAAAAAAAATATATGAAGAAATCACATATAAAATTAAGTACATTTCCTACCAAACCATATGAATCAAAAGCCTTTTTTTCCTTCTCCACAAATGCCATTAGGTCTAGTCATAAAGACACATTGAACCACCCCATCTAGAAACTTAAGTTGTCATAGATGAATGAATTTAATTATAAATTTATATTCAGCACTATCCCTCGCGTGGATGGTAGATTCATTCTATCTCGCCGGGATGGGTGGTGCTAAGAATTCAACCTAGGATCTTGCTTGGTATGATACCAATTTTTTTTTTATAATTGTGAGTGTCTAAGTCAGCTTGCGTGCATCTCGACTTATCCCACGAGATTCTGAAGTTTACGATCGAGTACTCACCTCAGTGGCCCTGAGGGGACTCGAACTTGTGACAATTGGGGAGCAAACCCCTCAAGGTTGGTATGATACCAAATTGATTATGCTAGTAATAAGGATAAGAGGAAATCAACAACTGCATATATGTTTACTTTGTGTGGTACTTGCATAAGTTTAAAGTCTCAATTGCAGTCTATTGTGGCATCATCTACTACAGAAGCTGAATATATAGCTGCTACTAAGACTATTAAGGAGTCTTTATGGCTTAAAGGCTTGTTATGTGAATTACATGAATTGCATAATCCAGTTATTGTTTATTCTAATAGTCAAAGCGTCATTCATTTGTGTAAAAACCTAGTTTTTCATGAAAGGACTAAACACATGATGTTAGGATGCATTTCATTAGAGATATAATTCAAAAAGAGTTCATATTGCTTGAAAAGATTCCAGCACAATTTAATCATGCTGATATCAACACATTTAAATCATGTTTGCAAATTCTAAGAATTGATATTGGGTAAACTTTGTGTTTCTGCAGGACTTTTTCCTGGATGCTGATGATGGCGAGACTAATGTGTTTGGCTTGTTTATACCATTGACATCAAGGGGAGATTTGATGGGCTGTGATGCCATTTATTTGATTAATCCATCCGGTCCATTGGGCAATGATAAAACTTGGCTAAGCCAATTTGCCGGAATTAGTTTTTTAGCCATTGCCTGATAACACAATTGAAATTGGCCAAAACCCGACTCAATAAGATGGACACTTGTGCCGCTTTGGACCATTGATCTTCAACTGGATCTACGGTGATGGATTGGTGTATTTAAAGGTTTTGAACAGTCGTTTTTGGTTGATTTTTCATTCTACCTTACTGTGTGCGAAGCTTTTGGATTTTTTGTTCTTCGTCTCTTTAATCCCTCTTTTGATACTTTGTGTATTGATCAAAACTTCTGATTTTGTTCATAAATCTTTGCGATTAGGTTCTTAGTGAGTCTTCGATTGAGGGTTTCGAGTTGTTAAATAAATTGTTTGATCTTGTTTCCATCGAGTAGATGTTGTGTTCGATTCTTTAGGGTTTTGGGTGTACAATGTTTGTTTTGATTGCTATGTGATAATCGATCTCTTGATGTTAATGAACTTTGGGTATTCTTTGTGTTTGTGAGTTTTTCTGCTTCCGTTGTATTTTGGCTCTACAAAATGCATACAAGTATAACATGGGTTTATAAATGATACCTCTTGGAGCTCTTCCATTGCTACCTCAATCCCTGCCACGTCATTAGTTGAATCCTGAAGGAAAATAATCAATTATACATTTAAGATGGCCAAAATAATCCATCTGTACAATAACAATAATAACAACAAAAATAACAGAAAATCTTTATTTGTTATTAAACTTAGGATCGATTAAAGAAAACTTTCACTACTATATTCAATCCGATGCTATGTCTATGAGAAGTCCAATCAGAATCAACATTTTACAATGATATTATGTCATGTTAATTTTAGCTTTCGTCCATCTTATAATATGTTCTACTAAGAGCACATCTCTCTTGTGAATAAAAGTTTCTTTAGGTATGGAAAAGACGAGTCCCAACCATCCAAATAGTCATTCCCTTAATTTATCATCATTTGGTGCTACATCCAATTGCTCATAAATATATATTCGCATTCTTCTCTTATTCATCTAGTATGTCTACACATCGACGTTAATGTTCTCATTCCTATTTTTGCGTTGTTTGATTTATTTTCCTACTTTTGGTCATGTGACTATATTTTTCTCGAAAACAAGGAAAATATTTTATTTAGGGGAGTAAGATTTTATTTTTCAGGTAATCCATTTCCTCTTCCTCTCTCATCTACCCCACTTCTCTCATTTACTTACCAATAAGATGGACAAGTATAATATTTTCTAAGCTGAAAATTAAACTAATCAAACATATTTAATTAATAATTTATATGCAAATAAGTTCTAAGCAATTCAATTGCCTGTGATTTATTTTATTTTGATCCTTGCAATCAAACACACTATAATACTAAATTGCATCAATTAGTAACTAATACTAAATACTTATGTGACTGACTTGTGCTGTTCTCATGTTGAAAACTTGATAGCCTAGTCTCTATTTTACAATTTTTTTAAACAAAATTGAAATTTTCAATAATAAAAAGATGTTAGATATTTGATTTAAGATATGAATCAAGTGATAAGAACGAAGCCTTACCATATGACTTCGAGGCTCCTTTACAAAGAAATAAGGGTGAAATTAAATAAATAAGGAAAAGGAAAATATGCACAACAGTCTTCAAATATTAACAACTGAAGCACTTGGAGTCGTCATTCAATTTTTCCAGCATTTCGATCACAAACCATTAATTTTGGTGGAAGACAAAGATCACCCCTAATGATAGAAACTGTAGAAAAATTGGACAAATACACTTATGGTAGGGTTACTTTTGTCCACTCAAAGTATAAAAAGGAAATAAAGTTCTTAATGATGTCGGAGGTGGTGTTCTTATTGGAAATTGGTTTAGAAGATTGAAAACTTGGCTAAATGTCAAAACCAAAAATTTGAAAAAGTGACTCTCGTGTTAACTTCGGTCAAATATTCGGACTTAATTCGATGGTCAAATTACAAATTTAAATAGATCAACTTGTTCTACTCATCGAGTAGATCATTGTTGTATATTTGAAATCTTAAAATCAATTTCGGATGAATGAGAAATTACAGTCCAAAGTTGTGAAGAAAATAGAGAAAATTGCCGAAAATTTGCCTAACTATTATCGCTCGAGCGAGGCAATGGGGACAGACTAGCGACAATGAATGGTGCAACCTTTGGCAAGAGTTGTTGAGTTTGGGGAACGACACTTCATTCAAAACCCCTCATCCTCTATATATAGGACCTCTTGGACATCCATTAGGCATTCCATACCATATTTGCATTGAGCATTGCATAAAAAAACTCTTGCAAATCACTTTCAAATTCATTCAAAGTTGTTTCTTCTTTATAGAGAGAAATTTCGTCAAAAGTTCGCTGTAACTTATGGTTTGAAGTGCTTTTACCATAAGTTGAATCCGTTGTATCTTGGGAGACAAGTACAGTGAACCTGAGCACCGTTGCGGGACAATTTTATCTTAAGGAAAGAGTGAAAATCACATGCCTCGAATTGTTCTTCTTCTTCTTCCCTTCTTAGTTTTAATTTTTGGTTTTCTTTTGTAGTTTACATACTACATTTCCAACCCATTTTTATAGTGTTTAATCACGTTCATGCGGATTAAACTTTGCTTTTTATTTGTTCGATATACAACAACCCTTTCACCCACACTTATATTTATCCCGCGTCGTCAACAATCTTAAACAAAATTTGTTGTGTTTGTGGTTGTTGTTAATCTTTTTTCTTCATCTTTTGGAACACACATTCATGTAATATTCCCTTCTTTTGATTTATTTGCGTTAAATTTCTGTTTGTGTAACAGAAATGGCCATCATTGAGGCTACTTCGAGTCAAAATAGTTCAAACAATGTGGTTCCATCATTGGCTATAACACTTCAAAATACTGCAATCCTGCATGGGGAAAAATCGTAAAAGTTTGGAGGTGTGGACTTCAAGAGATGGCAATAAAAGATGTTCTATCTTACCACTCAAAACTTGGCAAAGTTTCTGATGAAAACTGCACGGACGGTATAAGAAGGAGATAATAGTCTTGAATCGATTATTATTTTAGATGCATGAAAGCACTCGGACTTTCTCTCCAAAAACTATATCTTGAACGGATTGGACAATACACTATATGGAGTATATAGTTTGAAGAACTTGGCCAAGGAATTGTGGGATTCTTTGGAGGAGAACTATAAGATCGAAAATGCTGGAACTAAGAAGTTCATATTTGGCAAATTTTTGGACTACAAGATGGTGGATTCCAAAATCGTGATTAGTAAGAACTTCAAGTTCTACTACATGACATTCATGCCGAGAACATGGAATTGAGTAAATCTTTCCAAGTTGTTGCCATTATCGAAAAGCTCCTACCTATGTGGAGAGACTTCAAAAACTACCTCAAGCATAAACACAAGGAAATAAACTTGGAAGAGTTGATTGTCCGCTTGAGGGTCGAAGAAGACAGTAGGAAATCTGATAAAAGTCATATTGTCCAACTTGGAGCAAACTTTGTTGAAACCAACTCGAAAGCTGTCAACAAGAAGCGAAAGTTCTCCGATGAGACACCGCGAAGAGACAACTCCAAGAAGACTAAAAAGTTCAAAGAGAACTGCTACAACTGTGGAAAGGCTAGAAATCGCTCAAGCGAATATCGAAAACCAAAGAAGGATGTACATGCTAACATGGTTGAAAGAAACACCCTTTCTGAAGGAATGCAAGAGATGAATTGATCTACAATTATTTTTGAGTACAACCATGTTGGAAACTCAAGAGAATGGTGGGTTGACACTGGTGCTACCCATCATGTGTGTGTAGATAAGGCAATGTTTTCCAACTATCAAAAATCGGATGGAGAACAACTCTTCATGGGAAACTTTGCAAGTTCCAAAGTTGAAGGATAAGAGAATGTCACTTTAAAAATTACATCCGAAAAAGAACTCGTCATCAACAACGTCCTACATGTATCAAACATATGGAAGAATCTAGTTTCCAGATCTCTACTTAGTAAAAATGGTTTTAAGCTTGTGTTTGTATCCGATAAATTTGTACTCACTAAGAATGAGATGTATGTAGGAAAATGATACATATGTGATGGAATGATCAAAATAAATATTCTTACTATTGTACCAAGGTAAAACATTACAAATAAAACCTTAAATTTCGCTTATATGCTGGCGTTGTCTTGTTTATGGCATAGTCGATTAGGATATGTGAATTATAAATCTTTGTGCAAACTTATGAATCAAAGTTTAATTCCGGTACTTAAGATTGATCATAATCATAAATATGAAATGTGTGTTGAAGCAAAATTGGCTAAAATACCGTTCCACTCGTTTCAAATGAACACTATACCTTTAGAGCTAATACATAGCGACATTTGTGATTTGAAATATGTTCAAACTAAAGGTGGTAAGAAATACTTTGTTACTTTCATTGATGATTGTATAAAGTATTGTTATGTTTTTCTTTTAAGAAGTAAAGACGAGACGTTGAATGCCTTTAAGCATTATAAGGTGAAAGTTGAAACTCAACTTGGTAAAACAATAAAGAATATTCATAATGATAGAGGAGATGAATATGGGGCACCGTTTGAAGAATTATGTTTCGAACATGGAATTATTCATCAAACAACAGCACCATACTCCCATTAATCTAATGGTGTTGCTGAACTCAAAAACCAAACTTTTAAAGAAATGATGAACGCTATGTTGTTAAGTTCGGGGTTACTTCAGAACTTGTAGGGAAAAGCTATTTTAACAGCAAATAGTATTATTAATAGGATACCCCTTACGAAAATGGAAAAGACTTCATATGAATTATAGAAATGTCATCCTCCTTCATACCAACACTTAAAAGTGTGGGGTTGTTTGGTTAAGATATCTATGTGAGTATTGTTGTCTTGGATTACACTAATGGCTGAATGGTTCGAGACATCATGTTCACCAATTAGCCAAGTAAGTCCGTAGTATTTCACTAAGGGAGGTTCAAAAGTAGAAGCTACTTTACCTAATGCAGTGTTTTGCCGCTTTCTCTCTACAGTGCATCATAATTTCACATGTTCAAATTTCCATTCATGAGGGGGATTGTTGGAAATTGCTTTAGAAGATTGAAAATTTGATTAAATGTCAAAATCAAAAACTTGAAAAAGTGACTCTCATGCCAATTTCGGCCAAATATTCAGACTTGATCCAATGGTCAAATTATAAATTTAAATAAATCAACTTATTCTACTCTTCAAGTATATCGTCATGGTATATTTGGAATCTCAAAACTAATTCCGAATTAATGAAAAATTACGGTCTAAAGTTGGAAAGAAAATAGAGAAAACTGTCGAATATTTGCCTAAGTGTGTTGCTAACCTGACGTTGGACTGTCACTTGAGCGACAGGCTAGCGACAAAGTCACTATTTTTATTGCTCGAGTGAGATGATAGCGACAGTGAGTGGTGTGACCTCAACAAGAGTTGCTGAGTTTGGGGCGCGACACTTCATTCACAACCCCTCATCCTCTCTATATTTGCATTGAACATTACATAAAAAAAAACTCTTGCAAATTACTTCTAAATTCATTCAAAACCATTTTTTCTTTGTAGAGAGAAACTCCGTCAAAAGTTTGCATAATTAGTGGAAAGGGAAAGAAGAAGAAATAGGAGACTTAGACAACCATTTCAGTTTCTCTTAACATTTGCAGAAATCTTCACCTCCAACCTCATAGTTGGATTGTACTGCTCTAGCACACAGACACCACTATGTACACATTTCTGTGACTGCAGGGCCTATCCGTAGAAGTTATTGAGCTCCATTTGCAGTGGCTTGTTGATATCAGGAACATGCCAAACATATCAGGGTAGAATCAAGTCATCAAGAACTGTAGCCTGCCATCAGAGCTTCCTCTTACACTGGCGGTGCTTGTAAACCCCATAGTTATGCATTTTGTGCTTGCTCGGGCCCACGTGCAATTTGGGATGAAACCCAGAAGCCTTGATAAGATATATCTTTATCAGCCTCTTGGTTCTGTTAGCTTTATATAACATATTTGATTTATGCAAAATTTGATTTAGTTTCTTTCTAGTGTTGGTTTCCTTTTTGTTTACTTTTCTTATAATATATAAACCCAATTATTTCATTAGAAACCTAATCTTTTGGTGGCTCAATAATATATCTTCTTCTTCTTCTTCTTCTTCTTCTTCTTCTTCTACTTCTCTTCCTCCTTTAGTTGTTTTATAAAATTAGTTTGTATTATTTTCATGGTATCAGAGCCAAAATTTGTGCGTTGAATCGATCCTTTCATCCCATTCCTTCTCAAACGACCAAGGGCGGAGCCAAGAAAGTAACTCAGTGTGGGCACAATTTATTGATGTTGAACGTCGAGTTTTTTATTATGGATTGAATGATGATAAAAATATAAATAATATTATGACAATACTAAAAATGATATAGTTTATAAATTACACTTGTTCTTTACGAGTTTTCATACTTTGATATCGTTGTACAATAACTTCATTATCAAGTTTCAAAAATATATATTTCTCTACATAAACAATTGTGATATCATTCATCCACTGATCACTCTATCGATTACGCAAAAAAACTCTCTCCATAGAGTGGTAGCAATCAGTAGAATCAACATTAAAGTCAAAAGCTTGTAAACCAATAGATATATCACATTTTTCTTTGTCAGAACTAACTTTTGTGCAAGATCGCCAAGGTCGTTCAACCCTTCAAACTCTTTTTTAGAGCGTATATGATGTGATCCAAGGTACCAATGCAACAAGGGCAACTCCGGGGAAAGATCCATTGATAGTTGATGAAGGGCCGATGACTCGATCAAGGGTAAAGCAAGTGAAAGAGGCGATAGCATTGCTTGTTCAAGTTACAGTTGAAAAGATGGTATTTATAACGAAGAATGGAGCAGGTTCTATGTTGGGGTCGAGGCCGAAATCGGGATAGCTCAACGTGTTGAAGGCAACAGAAGGAGAGTCCAACACGGACAACTATGTGGCCGCATAGTTATCCCACCTATGCAGTGTGGTCACATAGACACCTACCGAAACTAGCAGAAGCCAAAGTGGAGCTTCCATGCGGCCGCAAGATAGAAGCCCATGCAGCCGCATATTGCAGTTGCATCTGTTCGTCAGTGGAGTCTCTCTCAGTTGGATGTCAAAAATACCTTTTTGAATGGAAATCTTCACGATGAGGTCTATATGGTTCCTCCTCCTGATCTTTCTCACTTTCTTGGATATGTTTGCAAGCTCAACAACGCACTGTATGGCCTCAAACAAACACCTCGTGCCTAGTTTGAGAAATTTTTCACTTTTGTTACCTCTCTTTATTTTACATCTAGTTATCATGACTCTACCATATTCTTTAGATTCACTTCGACTGGTTGCATTCTACTTTTGCTGTATGTTGACGATATGATTATTACTGGTGATAATGCTAATGGGATTGTAGATTTGAAGTTAGAATTATCTCATCGTTTTGAAATGTAGGTCTTAGGTGCATTACCTTTTTTTAGGGAATCGAAGTTGCTTCCTCTCCCAAAGGTTATCTTCTCTCTCAATCTAAGTATACTATGGATGTTATTAAGCTTGCTCGCCTTACTAATACAAAAACTATTGATACTCATCTTGAATCCAACACTCGATATTTACCCTCTGACGTGTACCCTTGACTGATCCCACTTTGTATCACACCATTATTGGATGTCTGGTTTATCTCATCATCTCACATCCCGATATTGATTATGTTGTTCACATTGTTAGTAAATTTGTTTCAACTCTTACTACGGTTCATTAGGCAGCTATTGTTAGTATTTTGCGCTATCTTTATGGTACTTGCTTTCAGAGTCTTTTGTTTCCATCAACTTCCTCTTTAGTGTTCCGTACCTATTCTTATGCTGATTAGGCTAGTAACCCCACTGATCATAAGTCCATTACTGGTTTTTTTGTATATTTTTTTGGTGATTTCCTTATCTCTAGGAAGAGTAAGAAACAGACTGTTGTTTCACGTTCCTCTACTGAGGCCGAGTATCGAGATATGACATCCACTACCACTGAGATTTTGTGGTTGCATTGGTTACTTACAGACATGAGTATTCCTTCGTCCTCTCCAACCTCTATGTATTGTGATAATCAAAGTCTATTCAGATCCCTCACAACTCTATGTTCTATGAACGCACGAAGCAAATTGAAATTGATTGTCATCTGGTTCGCCATCATATATAGACTGACACTATTTTCTTACCTTTTGTTTCTTCATTATGGCAGCTTGTTGATTTTTTCACGTAGTCTCATCCAGATCATCATTTTCACTTCTTGCTTTTCTTCTTGCTGCAACATCGTGAGTTTACCAGGGGGATATTAGCCTTATATAGCACAATTGATTTATGCATAATTTTATTTAGTTTACTTCTAGTTAATATATAAACCTAATTACTTCATTAGAAACCTTATCTTTTGGTGGCTCAATAATAAGTCTTCTTCTTCTCCTCTTTTTGGTTTATCAAATTAGTTTGTAATATTTTCAAGTTCCTCCCAGCGGCGGATTCGGTACCCGGCAAGCTCCGACGGTCGCTCGTACTGGATTCGCCAGCACTCAATTTTTTTTGGGTCAATGTATTTATTTATTTGGACCTATAACTGTGACTTCATTTTATTCACAAAATGCTAGGTAATTCAGTTGGTTAGAGTACCATCTAAGTAAATGAGAGTCTTGGGTTCAAATCTCAATTATAGCAATCCCTTTTAAAATTATTGTAATTTAAGATTTTTCACCATTTTGGAGCATATGGGTATTATAAAAATCGGTGCAATCGGAAGATTCGAACTTGTGATCATTGTTAGAATTATGAAATTTGGTGGATGTTGACATTTAATGTAACAAAATTTTATATGATCTTTTATCAAGTGATAGGTATATTCCCCCTTTGTTTTTAAAAATATTTTAATTAAAATTAGATCTTACAATGAGATTATTAAAATAGTCATTTTTTTGTTAGACTGAAATTATTAGCTAATCGAAACAAGAAAATAAATAATTGAACCCGTTTTTCAAGCTTCAAATTGTTACTCGTTAAACATTATTAGACTGGTAGATAACATACACCCATTCTTACACTTGGAAATACAATATAAGTGATTTCAGTTCACGACATTGGTTATTATTGCAGCCGTCAATTATCGTCTGTGCTCACCCAAAATCCTGTATCCGCGCCACTGGTTTCCTCCCCTCATTTCTTTCCATGATTGAAGTTTTTCCTCAGCAACCA
The DNA here is from genome assembly GCA_903798255.1 of Fraxinus quadrangulata. NCBI lineage: Eukaryota > Viridiplantae > Streptophyta > Magnoliopsida > Lamiales > Oleaceae > Fraxinus > Fraxinus quadrangulata. The sequence goes on from CAIGRB010110214.1 coordinate 71,262, forward strand.
ATGCTGCTTCTTCTTTGCTGCATGGGGATAAAATTTCAATGTCGGGTATTTGTGGCTTTGGAGCATCTGGATCGGGCAATTCACTTTCATCTTTTTGTAGGATATCCGATTGAGTAAGCTCCTGCCTGAATGCAAAACTTTATTACTACTGGGATTCTCGGATGGAAAATCTCCCCACGAGTACTAAGTTCCACAGATGATCATCATACAGGCGGTAGGCCCTCAACTGGAGCCAATACGCCTTTAATAATTGTGTTCTCCCACTCATAAAGTCCTTTACGAATTGAAAGGCACAATTTTCCACAAGACTTGAAAGGATGCCCAACAGTTCCAACATGAATTTCATTACACAACTTGCAATCCTGAAAGGGTTCTTCAAGAGAGATTCTTAATCAATGTTACTCTTCCACGTACGAAACGGTACTCAGCCTTTGAAATACAAACCCTCTTTTTGGAGGGGAAGCTCTATTCTGTTGGCCATTACTATTTTTCAGCCTCTCTTGGGCAGTCCGTCATAACTCTAATATGGGTATAGGAAATGGCTTCTTCTCTTCTTTAGAATAACACCGAGGAAAATTTGCATTTTGAGGATGACTGCCTCTGATAACTAGAGATCGGAGTTGAATCAAGTGACCAGTTTGACTTCTGGATTTCAAAGGAATTGCCAGCCTATAGCAACTGTGCTTCAAGAATCAAGTAAAACTTTGCTGTGTATTGCATTTTAGAATATCAAATTTTGAAGACAGATTCTTCTTTCAATCTTCTATAAAATAGTATTACCAAACTAGAATTGCAGAGAACCACAGCAAGGAACTGTAATGCGATAGATTCTATTCAGCTCTTCTACGATTAAAAACTGATAGAAACTCAAATACGGGCAGCCCGTTTGATCTACAATGAAAGATCAAAATCATTTCTTAACTTCACGGAGAAGAAACGAAATTGAAACCGGAAGAATTGGAAAAAATGAACCACCAAGTGAACAAGAAAAAGAGATTGTTTCTGGCACGGACCATGCTAGGGTGCCCACCCCTTTGACACCCTAGCTGATAGAGTAGCCAAATGGCGTCCCCCAATAATTGGGGGGTACCATTTGGAAAAGGGATGACAATTTAGCAAAATCCTTTTGGCACGAAGATTGAGCAGGAAAAAGCGTCAGAGATCACATGCAGGTGAAGTGACCAATTTGACAGAATTTTGAATGGTTTCCATGGACTTGCTTGCACCAATATTTTAAGTTGGGGAGCTGAAGGTCCAAAAAATTAAATGGGGACCCAAGTGCTCCATGAAGTAATGTTTGGGGGCCTTAGCTGATTTTTCCAAAAGAAACAAAGTTAAATATTGCCCATCATATAGTCCATTTCTATCCAGCATTGTTTACCAAACTTGGCCTCCTGTGTTGTGTACGAGTATCTATGCACAAACCACATTATTAAATTTTAAAATGTCATTTCACTAAGCAATATACAATCAAAACTGAAGTCTGTTCTATAATATTACTCGTGCATGTAACCCTCTTCATTTAATTTCAGCAATTCGATCTACAATTGCTTTAAAGTGAAGAAACTTGCATAAATACAAAACCTGGTATGAAAGAGGAAAAAAGATGAGGCCAGAAAGATATGCCAATTATGGTGCTGATTAATGTTTCGCCTTTAGCTCGGTAGCTTCAACATAGTACTGTTCAGCAAGTTTTAGAAATAGAGAGATTATAGACTGAAAGTTATAGAGTTCACCCATCCATTGCAAGTCGTGCCATTCCAGTCTAAACAGGACCAAAGTATTAGTACTTGTGGGTAGATTTCTTGAATATTGCGATTCTTAAATCTTGTAGTGGGATAGGGGTTGAAGTAGGTGGATGTTGTTATGGTGATGGTGACAATTAGTGGTGGCAATCGAGCCGAACAGCTTGGGTAGATTTCTTGAATATTGTGATTCTTAAATCTTGTAGTGGGATAGGGGTTGAAGTAGGTTGATGTTGTTATGGTGATTGTGACAATTAGTGGTGGCAATCGAGTCGAGCGGCTTGGTCGCTCGGCTCGTACTGTAGCAGCTCACGAGTCGCTCGGGCTCGTCAAAAAACGAGCCTGAGCACGAGCCGAGCGGGCTTAAAAAAATTAAATTAAATTCAGTGACCAAACGGTCACTGAATTGTTTTTAATAAAATTTTTTTTTTCATTTTTTACTTTATAAATACCCACCCCCTATTCAACATTTTTCCCACCAATACTACTCTCATTCTCTACTCTACTATCTATAATTTACAAATTATCAACATTCAATAATATCATAATTATCATTCATTCATTTCATACTTTTATTTTCATCTTCTACATTTTTTTTACATTATTATATTGATTTTACTTTTACAATTCATTTTATACACTACTACATAATCTTCATTCACTTCTCAATTCCACATTTCTATTTTCTACATTCTACTTCAAATTTTCAACATTCAATTTCTATTATTAGCAAATGGATGCAGGATCATTTGTTGAAAACTTGTTCGGTATGAAAGGCAAAACACCTGTCCAAAATCAAATTGTGAATGAATTCGCCAGTCTCAATGAATTACCAATTCCAGAAAATATTGAAGATTTCGACGTTCGTGAAGGTAATCATATAATTGATTTGGATGATATTGATCTTAGTGTTCCAATTGATTTGAAACAAGATGAAAAACCTACATTAAATATTCCCAATACAAGAGGGAAGAGAAGGGAAGAAGCATGCAAAATGTTAGGACCATTTCAAATTGGTTCACACTGGTCGTATGGTCGATGGACTTCAAGAAACCAAAACAGTATGTAAATACTGCCAACAAC
>CAIGRB010110214.1:77280-90094 GCA_903798255.1 Fraxinus quadrangulata
GCTTTTAAGATATTTCAAAATGACCCCAATTTTCATACGGTTATATATTCCATGGAATTAAAATTTAGAAAATATTGGAAAGAATTACCTATGTTATTTTCTTTAGCGTGCGTCATGGACCCCCGATATAATTTATCGGGTACTAAACTTGCAATTGATCAAATTTCAAATGCTTTAACTTTTAATATACTTATTACTTATAGGAATTTGGAACAAACGTTACGTGAAATGTATGAATTATATGCTTCACGAATGTGTACACATATTACTCGTATACCTACAACTACTCATCCCACTAATATAATAGATGACAAGTTCACATCACAAAGACACAATTTATAACTCACAATTATATATTTAGTCACGAATCACAGATTTTAATAGGCCACAAATTATTTATTGCTAACAATTTACCCAATTAATTGGTCACTCACATTCTACATTTCACCTCACTTCAACTCACTCCACCACCTAAATCGCTGCTACTATCATAAATCTACAATCCTCCACCACCACCACCACCTACACTTTAAATCCATAACAATCACCACGTCCACTACCGCTCCACCTCAAAAAAACACTAGACCACAAATAAACCGTCGTCGTGTTCAGCCAATTGGGAGCGACATCACGAATAGAGAAAGAAGACGCAACAACACCTTCTGAATTCCTAATTTTTCGATAAGTTTCGATGGGGTTATTACACAGTTCAAAGAATAGTATGTGTGGTGGGTGACATTGATGATGGTGGTGCAGTAATAAGCAGCATATAAAAATTGACGGTGGGCGATTGTGTGGTGGGTGACATTGGGTGTGGATATGGGAAAAACGAATTAAGCCCTTGTTTGGTACACATTCTCTCAAAATACATTCTTTTAAAACTTATTTTTAATCACACATTTTTCAATAAAATAATATTTTTAATCACATCAATAACTTTTCCTTACAATTTAACCACATATTTTCCATCATATCACTATTTAAAATACATTTTTTCCTCAATAATATCTATCAAACACACCGTAAGTGTCAAGTGATAGGGATAGAAGCGAGCGATTAGGAAATTGGGTATGGGAAGAAATGAATTAAGTGATAGGTTGGGGTGGTGTGAGATAGGGTAGGGAGTTTTGTTCTTTTGTTTTCTATTTTTTGGTTATTTGATTAATTTATTTAATGTAATAATTTTGAAGTTACAATTTTGCCTTATTTAAAATTGGTAAATACTATTTTTCTTGGTCAACTAGCGGTTTATTGGATGGAAAGGACCCTAGGTGCATAATTTTGAAATGTTTGAGACTATAGATGGCATAAAATGAAGGTTAAGGTAAAATCTACAAAAAGTGAAAAATTAGGGATCGATGCTGCAATTTTCCCTAATAATAATTTTAATATTCAAAAAGTACAAAAAAAGGTCTAAGAACAAATTGTCAATAATTAACCAAAACAACCAATAAAAACAAATTTTCAACTACTTGTAAGGGTCCATAATAATAATAATAATAATTTTTTTGTTTTTGGTCAAAATTGTTTGGGTTGAATGCTAAATCGCTAATTTGGAATTTGAGTTGGGAATTTTACATTTTTATTTGACGTTCTTTTTTTTTCTTTACCTTTTGGATTTGTACAATATTATGTTACTTATTCAGAAGACACCAATCAATTAGTGAAAGGAAAAAAAATTACATAACCACCATACTCTCGAATCACACAAGTTCACATCACAAAGACACAATTTATAACTCACAATTATATATTTAGTCACGAATCACATATTTTAATAGGCCACAAATTATTTATTGCTAACAATTTACCCAATTAATTGGTCACTCACATTCTACATTTCACCTCACTTCAACTCACTCCACCACCTAAATCGCTGCCACTATCATAAATCTACAATCCTCCACCACCACCACCACCTTCACTTTAAATCCATAACAATCACCACGCCCACTACCTGCTCCACCTCAAAAAAACACTAGACCACAAATAAACCGTCGCCGTGTTCAGCCAATTGGCAGCGACATCACGAATAGAGAAAGAAGACGCAACAACACCTTCTGAATTCCTAATTTTTCGATAAGCTTCGATGGGGTTATTACATAGTTCAAAGAATAGTATGTGTGGTGGGTGACATTGATGATGGTGGTGCAGTAATAAGCAGCATATAAAAATTGACGGTGGGCGATTGTGTGGTGGGTGACATTGGGTGTGGATATGGGAAAAACGAATTAAGCCCTTGTTTGGTACACATTCTCTCAAAATACATTCTTTTAAAACTTATTTTTAATCACACATTTTTCAATAAAATAATATTTTTAATCACATCAATAACTTTTCCTTACAATTTAACCACATATTTTCCATCATATCACTATTTAAAATACATTTTTTCCTCAATAATATNATTTCATTAAAATCACTTTTAAAACTAAAAAAAAATTCAATTTAACAATGAAATAAAATAATATTTCAATTGTATTGGATTGACACTAGATATCTAATTTACATAAATATTGATTACAAAAATAAAGGTTAAAACTTGAATTGAGAGTAAAAAACTCAAGTGAATATATATATATAGCACTAACAATCATGCTACGCGTATATTTTTTTACATCGTTTTTTTACATTGTGTCATTTAACGATACAAGATTGAACAATTTTAAAGAAAACACACTTTTCCGCCCAACACCTTTTGAATTCCCATACAATGTACACCAAAATGTAATCCATGAAATATACACTTGGCATTATTCATAGCACTAAACATGCCAGTTCTCGTAATTTTAACGATTTTTTTTCAATATTTGGCCTTTAACTACACCCATTCTCAACTTTTGTAGTTGAACTGACTGGTCTGGTTCAAATAACACCGGTAGATGCTCGAATGCAACACCTCACTCAAGGCCAGTGGCAAGCCAGGCAAACCCAGGTAAGCTCAGGCCTGTAAACATGGCATCGACTCAATCGACACCACTAATTGGCTAATTGCGTCCAAGAAAACAGACCACGGAGCTTTTCAAAGACAACCCATATATTTCTTGAAATCATGAAGAAGAGAGAGAATAGCTTTCCTAACAAATAGCTTTGAAATTTACAATGATACAGAAGTTGAAGACAATGACGGCTAAGAGAATAAACAACAAATCACAATAATAAATTGATGGCATGGAGAATATGCACACATTCAGTTGAGCACGTGTACATTTGAAACGGGAAAGATCCCTACGATGAATAATAAACCTTACTTGTAAAAATGAACTTCCGACTCAAGATTCAGATCAGGTCGCCACCACTGGTGAATACCATGAGCATCTACGAAATCTTGCGATGGAGTGCGATTAACCACCAGATTAGCTGAAGGAATAAGATGCAGTGCCTCGTCCGACTCCTTACCCATTGCATTCAATAACAGGCCCCCAATAGAGTGTTGGGTAGCCAACCTTTCTATACCTCCTATCCCAATTTCCTCCATCTTTTTCCGGTGTTCGAAGTACCCTATGTACTCCGAGCAAATGTGATCATCTGGGTTGATAAATAGACATGGTAACCAACAAGACAAAGAAACAAATGAGTCTCCTGACTGATTTTTTGTGTCCTTATGTTTCATAGCAAAAGCAAGTCCAGCCGTAATCACACTGCCTGCAATTCTTATGCCATGTTTCATCTTTTCATCCTTGATTCTCTCAATTGGGGCAGAAAAGAATGGCGGGTTGAACAAAAATGCTTCAAGAAAGACGCCGCTCTTTGCCATATTCTTCCCGGCAAGCATTGCCATGGCTGACCCTAGTGAATGGCCAGCTAACCAAACACCGGAATTTCCAAATGTGGCCACCACGTGTCGGACAGCTTGTATGGCTATCTCGAAGCGAGATGTCACATGAAGACCATTTCGAATAATGTGCATATCCAATTCGAGGTCTCGTGAAAATGCATCCCCCTTGGTAATAGTGCCTCGAAAAGCGACAACGTATCGAGGGGCTTGTTGTGCTGAAGGGCTGTTGTCTGATGCAGTGCAACTGAGTTCATAGATTGCCCCAAAGACGGAAGAATCGGCATCATCAATAAGTTGTCTGTATAGCTGAAAATTGAAGAACTTCCACCAAGGAGGGGCAAGGGCTTCGCTTCCTTCGCACTTCTCCTGACGATCCCGCTCCAAAATGTAAACGCTCTGAACCAAACTAGCTGCAACAGACCTTCGGTGACTGGCATTTGTCCTGCCAAAAACAACATACAGGATCAGGTGCATGTGTATTTGAGAATACATTTTGAAAGTAAATAAGTGATATGTTGGTAGGAAATAAGTAAAAAAAATTAAGAATTTAGTTATAAGTAAATAAGTTTAAAAAAACGTGATATGTTGGTAGGAAATAAGAAAGTTACACATTTTGAAAGTAACCCCTACCTTATTATTTAAATAACTTCTTGTACTCGTAAGAAAAAGTAACTTATTCAAACATGCCTAGAAACAAAGTTACTCAAAAGTAAGTTTAAGTAACTATAAAGCATAACGAAACGTGCAGCAGGTCTTTAACTGTAACAATTTAATTTTCATTCTTAAAAGACTTTTCCTTGGTGAAATTTTGAAAGAACAGTATGCAGGCATAGGAGAGAATTTCCACTACAAAAAATTGATATATCTCAGACTAAAGAAAAAACGTTTTCTGTAAGTTATATCAAGAATTGAATATAGGAGGAGGTCACTTTTAGATCGTGTCCTTAAAGATCGTCTACGTTAGTATAGTGTAGTCAACCGGTCATGTATCTTTATAGGCTTTCACAGTTTTGGTTTATATATTTATAATGATAACATGCACGCTCTAGGGAGTCCTCAAGATAAGTTTTCACATACACAATTACACTCGTTTTTGCTCTGGTGTCTCACTCAAATGGTGTCAAGCAGATTAGGAAATGGCTGCTTAAGCTTGGTGGATGTTCTCTGAATTAAATAAAATCTTCAGTGTGCCATATTTGCAGCGTAATAAGTCCCCATATTATTTATCATTACTATTATCTTTTGTTTCATTATTCTTAAATGCAATGTCTCTATAATCCATATCCTTAACAACTCAGATACTTACAAACATCATAAAGTGTGAATTTCATACCAGTCAACAGCTGTCAGATGCAAGGGTCCTGAATGATTGAAATTTTCCCTCTCCGAGCCCATTATTTATTATTAACTTTGTACTTTTCTCTACTCAGATCTGCACAAAATTATATGAAAAGATGTCACAAGCATTCTAATCTAGTATAGATTTAATTACAAGGTTGGTTCAATCACAAGTCAAATCATAACCAAGAGAGGAGGGCATAACCATCATATTAGTACAAAGTATTTATAAAATAACAACTATCGATAAATCAAGTCTTATTTCCAATAAAAGTGAAGTTGACCACATCAAAGTCTTTCTGACAACTTAGTTCGACCAATACTATGTATACTCAAAAGTCTAATGAAATCTAACATCTTGCAACAAAATCTCTCTCTTCTAACTTTTCAACTAGCCCCGTTGTTCAGTAGATTAGAACTTTTTTATGTGTATGCAAAACATCTAACAAACCATCATGTCATTCCTCCCATAATTTATCCTTAACCTGTATACCACATCAGGTCGGAGTATATCCCCATTTCTTATTTTTATCTTTTGTATTATGATTACACATTCATCTTAATATTCTACTATATTTATCTTCTGAGCATTGTCCTTCAACATCCAAACCCTCAATACCGTAGTATAATTCATCTAATAACCATAAATAAAACTTGTCTTTGAACTTTAACAAAAGAAGGACCTAAGCACAAACTCGACACAAGCCAATAGTAATAATCATCGCCACCAGATCTTACACTTGCGATTGCTTCATCATATATATCCTTTTTTCTTACTTAGCCCCTGTTTGATACACATTCTTTCAAAACTCATTTTTAACCATACATTCTTCAATAAAATAATATTTTTCATAACATCAATAACGTTTCCTTACTTTTTAACCACATATTTTCTATCATATTACTATTTAAACTACATTCTTTCTTCAATAATATTCATGAAACACCCCCATAGTTAATAAAACTTGGTTTTCTCGTAGCACCTGACATAGCTCTTCTGTAAGTGCCCTATGATTTGCCTTTCTAAATCAATAAAAAAAAGAAGAAATCATACTTCTTTTCATCATGTTTTTCCATCCATCTTCAAAGTACATAAATACTTCCATAGTAGATCTTCCCAATATAAAATTAAACTAATACCTTTTTAATTACCTCTTAGCTATATATTCCACATCTCCGTCTTTCCAGAAAGCCTCTAGCATCCTTTTTAGGAATCAAAAAGTGTAACCAAATAAAAGTTTACACTTGATAATGGTGTTCAACTTTTAGACGTTTTGTTCAATCAAAACACTAAGTCACCAAAATTATATTCTAACTAAGAATAAGCATTATTTTTCAGAAAGCTCATACAATCTTGCATTTTTTATTTTTTGAAAATATTGAATTTCAATAGCTAACGTCATAGTAAGCATTTAGTTTCCTTTACAAAATAGCTCATGAGACAGTAATTAATATTAACCTAGTAACCTGCATCTAGGTCGAATGTCCCATTTGACTTTAACTTCCAAAATAATCCAGTTAACAAAATCAATCAAAGAATTTAGGCTCCACTTTTTTCCTATGAATCAGACCTTCCTACTGGAGCTGCGTGTTGTGTCAGTCACCAACACCTGAAGACACGTCTACAACATGCAACTTACTGTATCATGAGTGAAAAGTCACACGAACTTTCTATCTAATATTAATTATACACATGACACTACACTTATCCCACACACAATGTGGTGTATCAGTATCACACACGAAAAGTTCGAGGAACTTCAAGTCGAATTTTTTAACACCTACTATCCATTTTTCTTTTCCTAGTAGTAATTATATATAGATTAACTCATAGTTATTCATATCTAACAAATAGCTACGAATCAATTTAAAGGATTTCACCAACAAAATCAAAAACTAAAAAGGATTGGTTGAAAATAAAATTAGAAAAATAAAAAGATATAATTAATAAATGTAAAGAATTAAATTTACTTTCTTTGTTGAAAAATCATGTGACTGCCTATCCATGTCCATTCTTCTTAGTTTCAATGTAAAACTTTATGCTCAACTTTTTAATTTTTTTCCCGTTTCGACAAGAAACATTGTCCTAACAACATTTTAAGAACGAAAAAACTTCATATCAATCCCAAAATAAATGAGCTACAGAGTCACTTTCCAGATGTATCACCCACTGCCATTGCCAACCACCACTGCCCACAACAAAATCTTTTCATTACATCAACCAAAACAGAATACGAAAAACCATTTTTCATGTAAATAATTACCACGGAAAGTATTTTTCATTTAGACAAACCGAGTATCAAATACTACTACTAAACAATCAACGGTAAGCAACACACATACGAGTCATAATTAAAATCTGGGACCAAAGTAAATAAAATAAAAACCAAATTAACATTAATAGACAGAAGAATTTGACATTTACATTAATAATAATAATAATAATAATAACTCAATGATTTAAGAAAAATAAATAAGCACTGCATACCTTACAAAATTAATCCCAAGAAAAAATTATGAAAAAAGATTACCTTTAACAGAATGCTTATTTGCAATTGAAGGGAAGATGAGATCTGAAGAGATCAGTGTTCTCGGTTTGTTAAAAAAAAAAAATTTCTTTTGCGTCTGTACGATTTTCTCTGTTTTCTGTCTTTGTCAAACTTTTATAAAGGGTGTTTTATAGTTTCTCTCTTGGATTCGAGAGAATATTATTTATAGGGGCCCGCCATGTCCGTGTAGTCTTGGAGATTAAGGAAGTTGACAAGTAAAAGTATATCTATTTTCAAAGAGTATATTTTATTATTTGAAGAGCATTTATAAATTTAAAGGTTTAAAATTTTGAAATACTATAACAAATTTTTTATATTTAATACTTAATTTTATAACTCTCAAAAAATATTTATTATTTTTGTTTATTTTTTATTTTAACTAGCTTTTCTTTAAATTATTTTATTGTTTTCCTACATTGAAAATTGAAACACTTTGAATACATTTAATTATAGAGAGTGAGTTTGGCTCTCCAAATTTGAAAAGTCAAGCTCACTCTCTAAATTAAAATGTTAATTTAAAGAGTCTCTTGGAACATGATTTTAAATATTTGACTCTTTAAAATAGAAAATATCTCATCTTTAAAGAGTCTCTTGAAGATACTCTAATAGCACTAAAATAGGGTATTTCAAGAGAGTAGCTATTTTCATCTCTTATTTTTATATATTTATCCATTTTTTAAAAAGTGTAATTATATAAGTACCATAATTTTTGGGAAACACTATTTCATTTATATCTACTGAAGAAAAAATAGGGAATCAAAACTTAAGTGTATATTTTATTGATAACCAAAATTCATATTTATAGGGTTTAAAATGAGAGTTACAATTGAAATGAAATAGACTCTTTAAATTAGATAAAACTTATCTATGCATGATGATAAGACTACATAATCATAAATATTTATCTTATTGTTTTACAACACTCACCATTTGATGATTATTTGCACAATAACTATCTCATTCTAATCTTATTTGGCAAAAATTCGATGGGAAAAATATCAACAAAAGAAAAAAGAGTACAAATAATTTGGAGTAATAAACAACTGCCCCGTTAAAATATTGTCAAGAAAACACAATGAAATAAAACTTGATCGAAGGAAAAAGAGTGCAGCTACCCCCACTGATTTCAATTCTTGTATCAAGCGATCTATATATTTTATGACAATGTCTTCAATATTGATATCTTGTACGTCAATGTCTTCAAATAACATCAATTCCATACGAAATATTTATCAATCTTTGATAACTATAGTAACATGATGATTCGAAAAATAACTCTTGCTGATCTCTTTAGGAGTTTCATACATATCAAAATATTATTTTGAGGATAAATGTCTTGTATGTTATGTACATTCATCACGCAAAGAATATGGCTCGTTAAGACCTTATTAGAAAAAATTATGTGAAAAAAATCTTAATGAAGGAAAAATAGTACATTATTCTTTTAAATACGTTACAAAAGTTGTCTCATTAAAAACATAGCTACGAAAATTCAATGGGACAAAACTTTGATCAAGGAAAAAAGAGTATATTCACTCTCCCTCATGATAATATTGTTTGAATTATGCTACACATACTAAATCCTTCCATAATAGTATCAAAACCATAAAAAATAAATTGGCTATAATTACATTTATAACATGGATATCAAATTTCTAATTACAAGAAATCAGGAATTGAATTCATTATAGGATCAATTTCGTTTTTTTAGAAGATGGCATGCTTAAGAGCTGCTGCTCAATCAATTAGTTATGAAATACCATTAACTCTATGTGTATTATTAATCTCTCTACGTGTGATTCGGTGAGACATAAAATTTCCCCTATTTCTTTTCTTTCTAGTAAAAAAGTGATTTGAGTTGAATATATATATTTTATTTTTTTATTCAGCATTCGGGTTGATGGTATAAGAAGAAAAAGCCTATTTGACATTGTTGACAATGAAACTTATCAAAGAGATTCGTTTCTCATTGTTAGATTGATAGAATGGAGATTTGTGATTACATCCACCACATGATAATTTATCTATTATATAATTCTTCGCGAAATTTCTTTATGTCAAGAGTCGTATATTTCATATCACGACTTTACTTTTTACTTTTACTTTTAACATAAGTATACACTTTTAAGTGTTTAAACTATAGATCCAAATATTTCAGGTTTCTCTAATAAATTCAATTTGTTAGGATCGCGTCATTTTATTTGACCAATCATTATTTCGATCGTATATTTCGACAAATTTATTTCGTTTCCTCGTCATTCATAATATGACGTAGTACATCACGCACCAAAGTACTGTTGATAACTTTTTCTTTTCTATTTTCGATTATATTTCTTTTTCCATAATGACATAACTTATTGAAATATCTCAATTTTCAACATATCAGGTACTTGAACTTTTTCTGGAATTTTATAATTTGTTATGTCTAAATACTCATCAAGAGTATAAGCTTATTTAATATGACTATCTTTTCTAATTACTCCATTTTTGTTTGAAGATTATTATATGAGAATCGAATATCATCACGCTTCAGACGTGCCATGAATTTATCAAATATTATATTAACGAATTGTCGTTCAAATAGTCAATTCGAGTTGTAACATTTAAAACTAGTGTGTGAGTATTGTTAATCTATTTGATCAGTAAATGCATTTAAATAAATTATTTTTCGGACTTCTTGTTCGAATGATCTTTTGTGAAGATTTAGATAATGGTACACTTGTACATTATTTCTAATTTATTAATTCCTCCCCTTGATACTGAAAGAATTGTTCAATCAAATTGACAATCAGCAAACCTTTTTATAAAATATCACTCATTAAGTTTTGTGATATTGTATAAGGTTCAAACTACTCGTTTATTCTTAGCATTTTTTACTTCCCTTCTCAGTGCAATATGGTGGATCAATTTTACATATACTGCACTATCAAAATAATTAGATGAAAAAAATAAGATCCGACCATAAGCCAATTACAATAGGAAGAATTATGACTTTGTTCTCAATTAAATTAATTAGAGGCGTTTAAAAAGTAATAGTGTTAAACTATTTATTAAAATCCCAACTAACACTTAATAAAATGTTGAGATTTATGCACACTAGCATTAACAAGACACATCATCTTAATTGTATAATCCGAAAATTATGATTATATTTTAAAATTCGACTAGTAATTTCGTAAACTTCAGGTTACAAATACCATGGTATATGTATTAGATCTATTAGATACAAATAATATTTAAATGATCAACATGGATGATGATGAGCCACATTTATCGCCCTGATTAATTTTTAGAAATATAAGGAATTCAATCCCAATTTAAACTAGTGATATTTGATGATCAATTGTCAATAAAGAGAACAAATAATATGCAGGAATTCATTGAATTAAAAAATCTTCTGGTTCTTCACTGAATATCCATTTGGATTTTTAATTTCGCATAATTATTGATCCAATATGATCTAACTGGTTATGCCAAATAATAAAGTCAAATTGAACTTCTGGTTCAATATAAATATAATTCAATACATTGATCGAAATATGTGCTACTTCGAGAGTACGTTGTATTTTATTATTACTCCTTCAAAAGCAATATGTCAATATTTTTCAGGAATATTGAAAATTATAATTCACGTTCTTTAAGAGCAAACAATTTTCTTCTAAAATATTAATTATAATGTTCTACAATTTCAAGACTAACAACGAACTATTATTTCGAAACATTAGTTTTTCAGGAGTCATATATTTACTTCTTCAAGAGCAATATATCAATATTCTTTTAAAATATTGAACATTGTAATTCGTTCTTTTATAAAAAAATCGATCAATTTTCTTTTGGAATATTCAAATTGCAATATCATGCCCTTTTGGAGCAATTAATATTCTTTTAGAATATTAACAATGTTGTGTTATTTCAAGAACAACAACAAACTATTATTTAAAAACATTAACTCTTTATGAATATGTTTTAAAAAAAAAAATATATATATATATATATATATAGGGGTTTAACTCTTGATGGTGTTAAACCCAAACACGAACTCGGCCTACTTTGATTGGGCTTGGTGGCCCATCATTGAGATCAGGCCATTACCAAGGTCGGGCCCATACAAATTAGCCCGACCTCAACTCCCAATAATCTGGCCTATCTACAAGGTTGGGGTCCACACAGGTCGGTTCCTTATCTCTTAACTCATGTGTTCTCCCCCCGTCACACATGCCCATAGAATGCTAGTTCAATTCAAACACTAACCCCTAGATTGCCACGAATTTCACCTTGTCTCAAATTGTGCAATCCTAACACCACGCACAAACCTTTAATAAGGGAAGTTTAGCCCTTCTAGGACTCTGCCGCCAACCTCTATAAATATGTATCACAACCTTATTATCCGGTACGTTTTTTATTGATAATCCCGCATACAATCTTTTACATAATTCCCTTTTCTAACTTAAGGATCGGAGGGACAACGAGGACACACTTCTCGCATACAAATTACTAGTGCTTCAATGCTTGGTTGGGAACGGGCAAGCCACCGTACAAGAGCATGTTCTTAGACTTAGAATTCCAGAACCGTGTACCTACGAAGGGGCACGCAATGCTAAAGAAGTTGAGAACTTCTTGTTCGATATGGAACAATACTTTCTTGCGATTTTGATAGTAGACGAAGTAAGAAAGGTTACAACAGCTACCATGTATCTTGGTGGAGATGCAAAGCTTTGGTGGCGGACTAAGTATGCTGATATTCAAGTCAACAAGGTTCGAATGGATTCTTGGGATTTCCTCAAAGAAGCAATGAGGACTCAATTTTTCCTAGAGAATGTGGAATATCAGGCCCGACGGCACTGCGAGAACTGAAACATGCAGGCTTCATCAGAGAGTATGTGAAAGCCTTTTTGAGACATATGATAAATATTCGAGATATGTTGAAAAAGGATAAACTATTAACCTTCATAGAAGGATTGAAACCGTGGACAAGCACGGAGCTTTAGAGACAGAAGGTCACTGATTTGAGCGCGGCCATGGGAGCCGCCGAATGCTTGAGTGACTATCAACCGGAATCGAGAAAAGATCAACCTTCGGGAAATAGTCAAGCTATTGAAAGTGGAAACAGACCATATAGATGCAGCTCGAACTCAAATGGGGGAGAGCA
>CAIGRB010110214.1:94615-115111 GCA_903798255.1 Fraxinus quadrangulata
TCTTGGCCATCAAACTACTCAAGTATCAAAGAAATATCTTCAAGAGTACTTGGTCAAATGGAGCGGATGCAAGAGTGAGGAGCATACTTGGGAAAGTGAAAAAGACCTTGGAGCTTTCAAACCATTAATTGAAGCATATCATTCATCGATAGCTCCGAGAACGTCGCCAAAAAAAATGGGAGAGAATGTCAAGGTCCGCAACTTTGCTTAAGCCCCTTGACCCATCGCAACCGTAGTTTGCCCAACTTCGACCGCACATTATAAATATTAGACTAGTTTGAGTTGTAATTTTCTTTCCATGTAATAGTTTATTTCAGTTGTAAAATAGCTATGATATTGGTAAACATTTAGTATGATTCTTCAACATTTAAACGTCTACTTCTAGCACTTGGGTTTTTGTTCCGAATGCTATTATAAGGGGTATTAGTCTTTCAAACAATCTTTCAAACTTTCTAGTGTTCGTCCTCTATACAAGTCATTGTAATTTATTGCTTTCAGCAATTGTAATTTCTAGCTTTCAAGCAATCAATGAACAAATTTTTTTCAATTGTGTTTTAAGCTTTCTACAATTTGTAATCAAATCTTCTTTCATCCTGAAACGATCGAAAAATGCGAAAGGTAGTCTAGCGGAGCAAACTACTGCCGTACGGTGTCCCTTTCTGTGCTAAGAAGAAAGGCACCCATGAAACCAAGCCTGGCATTCCTTCCAGGCTATGGAGTATTGTTGTGGGCACCTTGTGCATTTTGTCTTTTGGTATCCTAGGAGATATGTTATAAAAATAATAATTGATTTTGACTAGTAATTTTAATCTAAACCAAACAAGGCATAATATGCATCAGAACTCCATTGTACAATGAAGTAGAAGGCCTACTAGACTAGACTCGTGATAAATAACATTACTCCAACAAACAAAAAATTTAACTTTTTTCTTCTTCTTTAATTTTATCCATTTTTGTCAAGTCCAACAGATCATATTCGATATGGAGAAGAAAAAGATGCTAAACTTGTTTATCAAGTTATCAAGTATGCGTACCTTTTGAGCTTTAAACTTCATTTGGCATAGATTTCTTTCAAGACTGGAGAACTGTATGGGATATCAATTTATAGCTTTTTGGCTATTTCAATAAGTGAAGGAAGTGCTAGTTCGAACCCAATAGGCATATGCTCAGCATTTTCATCTACAAGCTTGTCCATATTTCCTCTCATAAATTTTATCCCTACATATCACATGAAATTCACTTAAAATTAACCAATTTTTGTCCACGTATTAATTTTCATCTTTAATTTAAAAATATGTGTTGAATATCATCCTTAATCTCTCATAATATATTTAAGTTTCAATATTAGAGTTAAAGTTGTTTTAAAATATTTACACTTTTGAAAATGATAAAGATATGTTACATCGTCTGAATTTGTGAGACGCAAAGTGGTCAAAGATTAAAACTAGCTTGCAAAGTTTGTGCCAATCTATATATTTGACAAAACTTTGAAGAGATTTGCGGAAGACTTAAGAAATATAGAGAGGATTTTTTTGTTGGAATATTGTAGAATAAAGAAGAGAGATTGAAATAATTTTGTAACTAGATGTCTCATTTAATAAGATATAAAAACTTATAATAGTTGAATAAAATTTCATAGAAACATATTTATAAAGAATAATCTAGACAAAAAATATGAACTATAAAATAGAATCAATCTTTATCGCCCACTTAAAGGATGCAAAATTATAAAAGGTCCAAGAGGCTTCATTTGTAACCAACCAAATTAGAAGTACAATAATAGCTAAATAGTGAAAGTAAGATTTTTTAAAGTGTAACATAAAATTTTTGAGACTTTATATTTAAAGATATATATTATGACCCCACTAAACCAATTTCTTGGCTTAGCCCTCGAGTACAAATTTTCACTTTTTCCGTAACATGTGTATTGTAGTATCATTTATTGACTATTGATGAATTTCTCAATTAATTCTCAAAAAAAATTATTAAAAGTAACTTAACACTTTTTAGACTAATCAAAAGAATATTTGTTCTACGTCACATCATGCACTCTCTCCCCTCATCCGAATACCGTACACTCTCCTTCATCTGAATATCATACATCTCTTAATATTGTATAGTGTGTATACAAATATATCTAAATTTCATATATACACAGATCCATTTTTCACATTCAAAACAACAATCCTAATGCCCACCCTCACATCACATCAAGATTCTCTCCCCCTCTCTCCCTACTCTTAATACCATACGCACTTTACAAATGTATGTAAATCAATATATAAATATATACACACTAAGAAGTCTTTTTTTTCCTTTTTATTTGGAGAAGGATACTAATCTAAAAGGACTTTCCTTATAATTCTATTTCAAATAAAAAAAAAATTCAAATATTAATAAACAATGCATGACACGTTCCAATTTAATTAATTCATCATACTACAACTAATAATAAATTATAACTCTCATATTTTTTTACGGTTTTATTTTTGAAGAAATCGAAAGGACCAAATGGACCCAATTAAACTAAAATTCAATAAATTAATCTTGACCTAATCAACTCTTATTTGATCAAAATAATTTATTAGTTACATTCTATTTCACTAAAGGACGAGATCATACTTTCTGTTTAATTGAAATTACTGAAACTGTGTAAACAATAATTATATTCTTTGACTTAATTTTCTTATGTACTATCCTCGTTGATCACGTTAATTATTGAGAAAAGGGTAAAATGACAACAATGCCCTTCTCAAATAAGCATTAAATTGTCAGTTTCATTTTATATATGAAAATCTCAAGCGATCATATTATAATATTAATTCAATGGTCAATGTCGAATTATGGAGCACAAATTTTTCTGTCCATTAAAAATATTCTTCGAGGTCATGATTGTAGCTACTAAATAGGTTATGAATTTCATATTGCGAATATATGGTCCCCAATTATTTCACTATAATTCTCAAGAAAATATTTTACATCTCTCTTAGACAGTGCCATATTTCACTCCCTTCAACTCTTGAATTCAAGAAAAATCTTTTACTTCTTTCTTAGATAGTGCCTTATTTCACCCCCACCCCCCTTCAACTCTTGAATTCAAGAAAAATATTTAATAGAAAATATGATTCCTTCAAAACTCATCGAAGAAGTCTTATCACACTTATCAGTAGAATCCCTTATGCGATTCAGGTGCGTATCAAAAAATTGGTGCTCTATAATTGACAGTGATCATTTCATCAAAAAGCATTTGCATCAATCCATCATAGCACGCTCCAATCACAGCCTTATTTCTGAAAGCGTGGAGATGGGACTTTATTTTGTAGATTTGGAAAAGAAAGGGTGTTGTTTTTCCCTTCAATGCTCGAGTCATCATCTCTACTCAGATGAGACAAACAGAATAAGGAAAAGAAAACATTGACCTTTGACAACATTCTTTTATTATTGAGATACATAGAAATTTTGTCACGTCATTGATGAGAAGCATTAATAGAGTTTGGCAATTCAATCTCTTACTCAGTTTATTAGATTCTCTAAGCCTAAATTTTAAGATTGTTACATTCATAGAATAGTTTGTGCCAACCTAACAAAGTAATCTAAGATAAACTTCGTATAATCAACAGAAAATCTCTGATTATACATGAGAAAACAAAAATTATAGGATTGGCACCATCTAGCTAAGAGTTCTGAGTTCATACATATGCCAATTTTGAAAATGAGGCTGCTATTTATTTTCTTCTCATGATGATAAAAAAATCTAGTTCAAGCGCAACAATTGACTACGTTTTGTAGGTTGATTTAGAGATTAGAGACATCACTTGTAACAAATCTGCGGTGCATTGATTTTTCTCTTTAATTTCCTTTGTCTTCCCTTGGTATAATGGTTCTATAATATATATATATATATATAACTGGTCTTCAATAGCATGCTCTATCATTTGAAGTTTTACAATTTCGTTTTCCTAAGGCTAAATATGGTCACTTCCTGTTGTTCATAAGTGGGTCTTAAAGTGGAATTGGATGTACATCGCCCCTAAAGATAAGGCTTGAGGATCTAACAAAGGCCTCATGAGTCTGTTTTACTCATTTGAATTTCGTCTATTCAGAGAAGGCTTTGTCTTTCAAGAAAACCAGTGCTACATGGTACTCTGTTCATGTTTCTCAAGCAAGTGATGTAGCTATGCATGAAGTCATTCAATAACCATAAAATGTGGCTCAAGGTGTAGAGGGAAACAATCTTCATGAGACTATTTATTATGTCATTCATCATAATCCATTTATTGGGTCTTTCAATGCTCTGCTGCTCTATTTTATTTTCATGGTTTCTTGGTTAGCTTGTTACTTCCTTCACGCTAGTCAGAGTAATGTATGGGATAAAGTTCAAAAAATAATCCATCACCAAAATCTACTGGTGAATGAACTTTGATTATTATATCATTTGACCTCCAAAATATAGGTGGTTACGAGTATATCCTCGGTAATGACCAACTAACATTGCATATTGTGTTCTCTTTTCCTCCCAATTTTTGGTTCAAAGGGATTGCAAGGAGTAACAGGGAGAGAATTTTCTCCTTCTCACATCGTCAGAGTAATGTATGGGATAAAGTTCAAAAAATAATCCATCACCCAAATCTACTGGTGAATGAACTTTGATTATTATATCCTTTGACCTCCAAAATATAGGTGGTTACGAGTATATCCTCGGTAATGACCAACTAACATTGCATATTGTGTTCTCTTTTCCTCCCAATTTTTGGTTCAAAGGGATTGCAAGAAGTAACGGGGAGAGAATTTTCTCCTTCCCACATCCTCAAACCAAACAAATGGCTACTCTATGCATCAACTCTCTTCATGTTACTCAGTAGACCATTATAGGAAACATGAAATAAAAAGTCCATATTATAAGAAAACAAAATAGCTATAACAAAGTCATTAGTGCTTACATTGGATATGCATCCTCACCAGTCATGTTGCACTGATTGTGTCATATACCTTCATTAACCATAGTATGTACAAGTAAACATTTCCTGGTTAAGATAACAGTATAGAATTTCAAAAATCAAGTAGTCAAGTGTTTAACAATCACGTTAAGAATCATCACTTGCAATGGGAACCAAATTAGATACTCTGGGAATTCTAATAATATCATTGCTCAGATGCACAACAAACACAGTGTCCAAAGAGTTGTATATCTGAACGTTGATTATGCCTTCATCGTTGCACTTGTGAACATTCTTGAGGAAACTAATGAGGACAAATCGGGTAAAGATTGAAATCACCACCTGATGTTGATCGGGTAAAAATCTTTTATGTTGAAACTTTAGTTGATGTTGATGTTGATAGGATGGATAATCCTTCTCAAATCTTTCGTTTGAAAATTGAGACTCTCGAGAAATTTTGAAAAACGTTGGCAGATGCATGAACTTGGAGAGCAAGCAAAACTAGATGAGACGTTTTTTTGTATTGAAAAATTAGATAAAGAAATATCCTACTCCCAAAAGAACTCTTTTGTTTTGATTACTTATAATATGGAATGGAATTGATTTTGGATAAGGAAATATCATAGTTTCAAAAGGAGTCTTTTTTTCTTTATATTTGGAGAAGGATACTAATTAATTAATCACACATGCATGACACATACGTTTGAAAATAGTGATTTAAATTTTAAAATATTGTTGATAATAGAGATGTATACTAAACCTAGAGATATTGGGCTTGTGGAATATAAATGGAGGGGACTCTCAACACGTTAATAATCAGGTGATCATGCTGGATACTACACCACGCGTGCACATTAACAGTGATCCTCTGCATTTTTTCTTTTTGATGGTCACTATGATTACTAGAAAGTTTTGATGGACTTCTTGAAGTCAAATGATTACTGGCAAGTTGATTATCTAGCAGTTACAGATGCACAAAATGCAAAAAACGAAGGCCAACATTTGAAAGATCTTAAGGCTAAGAACTATTAGTTCCAAGCCATTGAGCGATCAATCTTTGAGACTTTCCTCTACAAAGAGACCTCAAAGAAGATTTGGGACTCGATGAAAAAAAATTATCAACGATCACCCATTCATAATTAGAGTGAAATTCGTTACTTCTATTTGACGAAAATTGCTACACGTCTTATGAAAATCAAACCACGATGTTAAATTATCAAGTTATTTAATTGAATGTTCATTAAACTTATCATTTAGTTACACATAGCTTACTGAACAAATAAAGGTTACACATTGCTTATTAATCTACTCAAACTGTAATCCATTTGTTGACCCCAAAAAATGTTGCCAACAGATACCGGGCCCACTCGTGCATGCGCAAGCCAAATCCAACACGTAGATGCCAATCAACTGTTAATATTGCTCCAGATGAACGTGGGATGAGTTAGACAACACGAGACGTTTTTGTTCGGGTTCCGACAAGGTTAACGGACTACGATTGAAAAAAAAGCACCAATCGATATGTAAATAGATCAATAGATGTAAAGAGTAAAATATATTGTAGATAATGCACTAGAGTTGCTCCAAGTNGCTCTATCATTTGAAGTTTTACAATTTCGTCTTCCTAAGGCTAAATATGGTCACTTCCTGTTGTTCATAAGTGGGTCTTAAAGTGGAATTGGATGTACATCGCCCCTAAAGCTAAGGCTTGAGGATCTAACAAAGGCCTCATGAGTCTGTTTTACTCATTTGAATTTCGTCTATTCGGAGAAGGCTTTATCTTTCAAGAAAACCAGTGCTACATGGTACTCTGTTCATGTTTCTCAAGCAAGTGATGTAGCTATGCATGAAGTCATTCAATAACCATAAAATGTGACTCAAGGTGTAGAGGGAAACAATCTTCATGAGACTATTTATTATGTCGTTCATCAGAATCCATTTATTGGGTCTTTCAATGCTCTACTGCTCTATTTTATTTTCAGGTTTCTTGGTTAGCTTGTTACTTCCTTCACACTAGTCAGAGTAATGCATGGGATAAAGTTCAAAAAACAATCCATCACCAAAATCTACTGGTGAATGAACTTTGATTATTATATCCTTTGGCCTCCAAAATATAGGTGGTTACGAGTATATCCTCGGTAATGACCAACTAACATTGCATATTGTGTTCTCTTTTCCTCCCAATTTTTGGTTCAAAGGGATTGCAAGGAGTAACAGAGAGAGGATTTTCTCCTTCCCACATCCTCAAACCAAACAAATGGCTACTCTATACATCAACTCTCTTCATGTTACTCAGTAGACCATTATAGGAAACATGAAATAAAAAGTCCATATTATAAGAAAACAAAATAGCTATAACAAAGTCATTAATGCTTACATTGGATATGCATCCTCACCAGTCCTGTTGCACTAATTGTGTCATGTACCTTCATTAACCATAGTATGCACAAGTAAATATTTCTTGGTTAAGATAATAGTATAGAATTTCAAAAATCAAGTAGTCAAGTGTTTAACAATCACGTTAAGAATCATCACTTGCACTGGGAACCAAATTAGATACTCTGGGAATTCTAATAATATCGTTGCTCAGATACACAACAAACACAGTGTCCAAAGCGTTGTATATCTAAACGTTGATTATGCCTTCATCGTTGCACTTGTGAACATTCTTGAGGAAACTAATGAGGACAAATCGGGTAAAGATTGAAATCACCACCTGATGTTGATCGGGTAAAAATCTTTTATGTTGAAACTTTAGTTGATGTTGATGTTGATAGGATGGATAATCCTTCTCAAATCTTTCGTTTGAAAATTGAGACTCTCGAGAAATTTTGAAAAACGTTGGCAGATGCATGAACTTGGAGAGCAAGCAAAACTAGATGAGACGTTTTTTTGTATTGAAAAATTAGATAAAGAAATATCCTACTCCCAAAAGAACTCTTTTGTTTTGATTATTTATAATATGGAATGGAATTGATTTTGGATAAGGAAATATCATAGTTTCAAAAGGAGTCTTTTTTTCTTTATATTTGGAGAAGGATACTAATTAATTAATCACACATGCATGACACATACGTTTGAAAATAGTGATTTAAATTTTAAAATATTGTTGATAATAGAGATGTATACTAAACCTAGAGATATTGGGCTTGTGGAATATAAATGGAGGGGCCTCTCAACAAGTTAAGAATCAGGTGATCATGCTGGATACTACACCACGCGTGCACATTAACAGTGATCCTCTGCATTTTTTCTTTTTGATGGTCACTATGTACTGGAAAGTTTTGATGGACTTCTTGAAGTCAAATGATTACTGGCAAGTTGATTATCTAGCAGTTACAGATGCACAAAATGCAAAAAATGAAGGCCAACATTTGAAAGATCTTAAGGCTAAGAACTATTAGTTCCAAGCCATTGAGCGGTCAATCTTTGAGACTTTCCTCTACAAAGAGACCTCAAAGAAGATTTGGGACTCGATGAAAAAAAATTATCAACGATCACCCATTCGTAATTGGAGTGAAATTTGTTACTTCTATTTGACGAAAATTGCTACACGTCTTATGAAAATCAGACCACGATGTTAAATTATCAAGTTATTTAATTGAATGTTCATTAAACTTATCATTTAGTTACACATAGCTTACTGAACAAATAAAGGTTACACATTGCTTATTAATCTACTCAAACTGTAATCCATCTGTTGGCCCCAAAAAACGTTGCCAACAGATACCGGGCTCACTCGTGCATGCGCAAGCCAAATCCAACACGTAGATGCCAATCAACTGTTAATATTGCTCCAGATGGACGTGGAATGAGCTAAACGACATGAGACGTTTTTGTTCGGGTTCCGACAAGGTTAACGGACTACGATTGTAAGATAAGAAACAATCGATATATAAATAGATCAATAGTTGTAAAGAGTAAAATATATTGTAAAGAATGAACTCGGGTTAGCTCCAAGCTTTTTTGTTGTGTTTTTGTATTCAAAGTTGTATTAGTCCTCAATTGTTACATGGTGATGGTATTTATAGTGTTACAAATGGAATGGTGAACCTTGGATCGAATTACACGTAGCCTCATCTCCTCGGCCTAGGCGTCAATTCCTAGCCATCCAATTGACTTTCCTAGCCTATCAGAATATTAAATGCTCTTACATTGACAAGACAAGACAAGACACAAACATACTTTTTACAAAGGTCACATCGATCATTCGAATAAAGATCTTCATCATGAATTCAGAATCTTTGCACATGGACCGTCACTAACAGGGGTAGAGCCTCTAATATATTGGGTCTCAAAGGCATGTCCACCTCGAATTAATGACGGGCCTCAAACTTCACAATAGCATGGGCCTCGTCACTACCCTAGGGCCTCGGACTTTCCACCTCGGATGAGTAGCAAGCCTCGAATATCCCACCTAAGATGAGTAGCAAGCATCGGATATCCCACCTCGGGTGAGTAGCAGGCCTCAAATAATTGGGTCTTGTTGTTAGCTGGATTAGGTCCAAAGGCACAGTTATGATGCCACGTAGCAGTTCCTGGTAATTAGTCATAACTATAGTCCCCAAAGTCCATGTGTGATTATTTATGTCATCCGTGGATTTGAGCAATAATGTTAAAAAAAAGTTTTTGAAATTTGTAGTCCATCATACTAGTCCCCTAAGTCTAAGCATAGATATTTATACTGTGCATGGAATTGAATAGTTGGTTTAAGCTTGGTTTACTTTACAATTAGGAGATGTATGGTCCTGAAGCAGTACTGAAAGATATTGAAGTTTTAATGCTGGAGCAGTTTCATATCTGAACTGCCGAAGCTCATATGCTTTGAAGATATCTGAACTTGTTTTGGAGCTGAGGCAGAGAACAGCTGAACTGTCGAGGCTCGGATGCTTTGAAGATATCTGAATTTGTTTTGGAGCTGAGGCAGAGAACAATTGAACTGTCGAGGCTCAGAAGTTTGAAGATAGCTGAACTTGTTTTGGAGCTGAGGTAAAGCAAATAGCTAATCTACCGAGCTGATAACTTTAAAGGTAGCTGAACTTATTTTGGAGCTGAGGTAAAGCAAATAGCTGAACTGTCAAGGTTTAGAACTATGAAAATAGCTGAACTTGTTTTAGAGTTGAGGCAGAGCGAATAGCTGATCTACCAAGCTGATAACTTCGAAGATAACTGAACATGTTTTGGAACTGAGGCTGAGCGAATAGCTGATCTGTCGAGCTGATAACTTTGGAGATAGTTGAACTTATTTTGGAGCTGAGGTAGAGCGAATAGTTGAACTACCGAGGCTTAGAACTATGAAGATAACTGAACTTGTTTTGGAGTTGAGGCGGAGCGAATAACTGATCTACCCGAGCTGATAACTTCGAAGATAGCTGAACTTGTTTTGGAGCTGAGACAGAGTAAATAGCTGATAACTTCGAAGATAATTAAACTTGTTTTAGAGTTGAGGCAGAGCGAATAGCTGATCTACCGAGCTGATAACTTTGGAGATAGCTGAACTTATTTTGGAGCTGAGGCAGAGCGAATAGCTGAACTGCCGAGGCTCAGAACTATGAAGATAGCTGAACTTGTTTTGGAGCTGAGGCAGAGCGAATAGCTGAACTTCTGTCGAGGCTCAGAATTATGAAAATGGCTGAACTTATTTTGGAGTTGAGGAAGAGCGAATAGCTGATCTGTCGAGCTAATAACTTTGGAGATATCTGAACTTGTTTTGGAGCTGAAGTAGATCGAATAGCTGAGCTGCCGAGGCTCAGAACTATGGAGATAGCTGAACTTGTTTTGGAGTTGAGGCAGAGCGAATAGCTGAACTGCCGAGGCTCAGAACTATGAAGATAGCTGAAATTGTTTTGGAGTTGAAGCAGAGCGAATAGCTGAACTGTCGAGGCTTAGAACTATGAAGATAGCTAAACTTATTTTGGAGTTGAGGCATAGCGAATAGCTGATCTACCAAGCTGATAACTTCGAAGATGGCTGAACTTGTTTTGGAGTTAAGGCAGAGCGAATAACTGAACTATTGAAGCTCAGAACTATGAAAATAGCTGAACTTGTTTTGGAGCTGAAGCAGAGCGAATGGCTGATCTGTCGAGCTGATAACTTCGAAGATAGCTGAACTTGTTTTGGAGCTGAAGTAGAGCGAATAGTTGAACTGTCGAGGCTAAGAACTATGAAGATAACTGAACTTGTTTTGGAGTTGAGGCAGAGTAAATATCTGATCTGTCGAGCTGATAACTTTGAAGATAGCTGAACTTGTTTTGTAGCTCAGTTCAATTTTAGATTGATTGATTTCAATGTTAATGTGCATGATTTGATGATTTCGCATGTTTCCTAGGTGAGGTAACTGTAGTGATAAAATTCCCAATACGTGTACGACGGTTACATTAAATGCGCAATGATGGCAAATAATCAATGCCTCAGATTAATTGGGCTTCGATCTAACGGCTGGGACTTGATTTTTCCTTGTATAAAAGTCAAAACTTTGTTAATTTTGAAACTTTACTTTTGCAACATATTCTACAAGTTCTTTCACGTTTTCCATCTTTCAAAAGTTACTCTTGTTCTCTGGCTAGTTCCTAGACCTCG
Organism: Fraxinus quadrangulata; assembly: GCA_903798255.1. NCBI lineage: Eukaryota > Viridiplantae > Streptophyta > Magnoliopsida > Lamiales > Oleaceae > Fraxinus > Fraxinus quadrangulata. Next base: position 106,132 of record CAIGRB010110214.1, read on the forward strand.
TTTTTCATTTAGGTATTCCCTTGTAAAAGGATTTCCAGTGTTTTATTTCTCATTTCTCATCTTCTCCTCTGATTGCCATGTCTGCTGAGGCACCCATGGCCATTATCGTAGCTATGTTTGGGGAAGAATCTGTTTTCGGGAGGTCGGGAGATTGGTATAGTATGGCCGGAGCCCATAGATTACGAGGCAGATTGTGGAGGTTGCTAAAATTCCATCCTCCATAACCTCTTCTAAATTAGCAGAGCTTAGGGAAACAAACTGCATACCTTATTATGTTGAGTTGTTAGTGCCTGAGGCCAATGAACGAGCTTGTTTTCCTAGGTCAGGCTGTGTGGCCATTAGTGAATTCCTACTTAAAGAAGAAGTGCGTCTACATCTGCATCCTTTCTTTAGGGCGGTGTTGAGGAACTTCATGTTGTCCCCCACCCAGATTCTACCAAATGGGTGGAGCCAGTACCTGACATGGCTACTATCCTGAAGGCCACAGCCATCATTGGCTCTAAGGCTCTGAAGCCTTCCTCATCCGGGGCTAAGCAAATGAAGTCGAGGCTCGAACGTCTCAGCAAGAGCCGAGCTAATAAAGAGAGAGAAGAAGAGGCTTCTAAGAGAGCCAAGACGAGTGCTGATAAGGGCAAGGGGAAAATAGAGGAGCCCGCGAAGAAGAGAAAACTCATTCAAGTAGGTGGGGCTTCTGCCAGCTTTGGGACAACCACGTCCCATTCCAAAAAAGGGGCTTCCCAGTAGCCACGTTAGTGAGCCAAAGTGCAAAGGCTTTTAGGGTGGCTTTAGAATGTCAAGAAGTGTTATCTGACATTCAACGGAGGAACAGAGCCTCGTACAAGAAATTAAATGTCGCTGAGGCCGAACTGAAAAGGGGCAAGGCAGAGGCTGACGAATTGAGGGCCCAAAAAATAGAAAGTGAGGCCAAGCTAACTTTGGCCTTAGCTAAGATCGAGCCCCTTAAAAAGGAGGTGCACGAGTCTCAGTGTGAGGTGGCTTCTCTGACAAAGAAATTTGAGACTTCAAATAACCATCAGAAGATCACTGCCGAGGCTCTTGAGAGAGTCAACCTCCAACTTGCTGATTTTAAGGATGCGAACCAGTTCATGGAGACTCAGATCAGATAATACGTGAAAGAGGTTAAAATAGCTGAAGCTGAGGCTCAACAGGCTGGCGAGGTGGCGATGANGTGAAGAACTACATTGCCAACTTTCACTTGACAGAGTTATACCAACGCGTTGCTATCTACTGGATAAGGTGTGCCTACAATGAAGTGGTGGGTAGGGTCGAGGAGCTCTATCCCAAACTGGATGTCTCTGACCTTAGGGTAGAGTTCATTGAGGAAGAGGTCACCCAGACACCGGTAGAAGAAACCGCTGAAGAAGTCCCTACTGAAAGGGCTTCGGAAGAAGTGGTAACGGATGCGCTTGCCACTGATGTACAAGCTCATCCACCTCCTGAACAGTAGCGTAGGCTTGATTAATTGTTGTAATGCTTTTGACCTCATTATGTACTTACTCTTTTATTCGATGAATGAAATTCCTTTATTTCCCATTGTTTACAACTTTGCCATTTTTCTTCGAAGTAAATGGAATTCCATAATGCACAAATCGTGAACTGCCTCGAAAAATTGTAGCTCGAACCCCATCCAAACTTAGCTTAACTAACTAGATTGGAACTGGAATTGAATAACTACGATGAGGTTTTTTCCTTGACGTACAGCCTCGTCAAAGAAAGGCATGTGATGTACGCCTCGGAGTTCAGACGAGGTGGTCCCTTTGTGGACCTGATCTTCTCTTCTGAGGCTCTCACGCTTCCTTACATGGTGGATGGTTCTACCATGTAAAGACTTTTCCCTTGACGTTTAGCCTAATCAAATGGAGGCATGTGTTGTACGCCTCGGAGTTCGAACGAGATGGTCCCTTTTAGGTACCTGAACCTTTCATCTGAGGCTCCCACGCTTCCTTACATGGTAGATGGTTCAACCATGTAAAGGCTTATCCCTTGACGTTCAGCCTCGTCAAAGAGAGGCGTGTGTTGTATGCTTTAGAGTTCGGACGAGGTAGTCCCTTTTGGTTACCTGAACCTCTCCTTCGAGGTGCCCATGATTCCTTACATGGTGGATGGTTCAACCATGTAAAGGCTTTTTCCATTGACATTAGCTTTGCCAAAGGAAGGCATGTGATGTACGCCTCGGAGTTCGAACGAGGTGGTCCCTTTTGGGTACCTCAATCTCTCCTCCGAGGCGCACATGCTTCCTTACATGGTGGATGGTTCAACCATGTAAAGGCTTCTTCCATTGACGTTTAGCTTTGCCAAAGGAAGGCATGTGATACACGCCTCGGAGTTCAGACAAGGTGGTCACTTTTGGGTACTTGAACCTCTCCTCCGAGGTGCCCACGCTTCCTTACCTGGTGGATAGTTCAACCATGTAAAGGCTTCTCCCTTAACGTTCAGCCTCGTCAAAGAGAGGCATGTGTTGTATATCTCGGAGTTTGGACGAGGTGGTCCATTTTGGGTACCTGAATCTCTCCTCCGAGGCGCCCACACTTTACAATTTTCCTTGTTGCAACGAGTCTTTTATTTATTCATAAAGGCTGGGAAATAAGTACTAGCTATGGATTACATTTATTGGTAATACATTCTTAAATGTACAACATTCCATGGATGAGATTGAACATTTCCATCCATGTCTTCGAAGTATCGGGTCTAATCTCTTCTTTGATACGGTATGGCCCTTCCCAATTTGGTCCCAAGGTTCCCACCCCTAGCTCCTTAGAGGATAAGAACACTATCCGAAGTACTAAGTCATTCATTCGGAAGGACCTCTTCTTTACTTTAGTATTTTAGTACCTAATCATTTTCCTTTGATACACTGTCAGTCTCAACTGGGAATCATCCCTTTCTTCTTCAAGAAAATCGAGCTTGCATCTCCTAAGCTCATCGTTTGATATTTCACTGAAGTGTAACCTCCGGTAGAAAGGTAATCCTACCTCTACCAGGCTCACAGCCTTGGCCCCATAGGTCATTGAAAAAGGGGTCTCACCAGTGGGGTCCTACTAGTAGTTCGGATTTCCCATAGCACCTAGGACAGCTCATCCACTCAGGCTCCTTTGACTGTGTCAAGTTTTTTCTTCAAAGTGTGCTTTATGGTTTTGTTTACATCATTCACCTGTCCATTGGCCTGGGGTGGTGAGGAGTAGAAAAATGCTTCTTGATTTCCAGCTCTTCTTCCAGCTCTTCACAAAGATCTCTCACCTTCTTATTGTCAAACTGCTTCCCATTGTCTGAGACAATCGTGTAGGGAATTCCAAATCAACAAATTCTATTCTTCCATAGAAACTTGGAGGTGTTAGCCTCTGTGATCTTTGCCAAGGGTTCATCTTCAACCCATTTTGTAAAATAGTCAATTGCAACAATGGAGAAGTTAGCACTCCCTCTGCCTTTTGGCAAAGGTCCGATAAGGTCCATACCCCACTTGTCGAAGGGCCAAGGGCTGGATACTGCAGTTAATTCCTGAGAGGGTTATTGTTGAACATGAGAGAAACGCTGGCATTTATCGTACTTTCGAACAAATTAGATGGCATCTTTTTTTAGGATGGGCCAATAGTACCTTTGCCTCAGTATTTTTCTTGCCAAGGCAAGTCCTCCAGAGTGGTTGCCACAAACACCTTCGTGGATCTCTCGGAGTACGTAATTGGTTTCCTCTCCTCTAATATATTGAAGGAGAGGCGAGGAGAATCCTCGTTTGTAAAGAATGTCATCGATCAGTACGAAATGTGCAGACCTCATCCTAAGCTTGTAGGCTTTCTCCTTATTGTCTGGAGAAAATTTAATCTTTGAGATAGGCAATAAGGGGCTGCATCCAGGTTGGGGTTCCTTCTACNATCTTTGAGATAGGCAATAAGGGGCTGCATCCAGGTTGGGGTTCCTTCTACCCACATCACTTCTTCCACCGAGGTGGATGGTTTTAAGAGGTGTTTGATTGGCACCAACGTCAGCAATTCAGAATCCTTACTACTAGCCAATTTAAATAAGGCATCGGCATGGGCATTTTCAATATATGGGATCTGAGCCAGTTCAAACTTTTCAAAAGAGCGGAGCAAGCTCAATACCAACTTGAGATAGGCGGCCATGCCTTTGTCCTGGGCCACAAAACTACCATTGACATGCCCCCACAATAAGTTGGGAGTCACTGTTAATGAGCAACCTCTTCACTTGCATTTCCTTGGCTAAGTGTAGGCCGACAATGAGTGCATCATATTCGGCTGCATTGTTGGTGACCATAAATCCGAACCCTACAGCGAAATTCAACTTATGGTCCTCGGGGCTCACAAGTATTGGATCCTACACCTGAGCCTGTTTCCCCAACCGAGCCGTCCATGAACAAGTTCCAAGTTCAGGGCTCAGCGGGTTCCCTCGCCTCGCCCATTTCTGGAGCGTTGGCGCGAATTTTGTCACAAAATCTGCTAAGGTCTGGCCCTTGATGGCGGTTCTTACTTTGAAGAGAATTTCAAACTCGCTCAATTCCATACCCCATTTCAACAACCTTTCCGAGGCGTCGGGTTTTTGTAACACTTGCCTGAGTGGGAAATTCGTTAACATATGGATGGTATGGGCTTGAAAATAAGGCCTCAACTTGCGAGACGCAATTATCAACGCCAGTGTTAACTTCTCCATATCTGGGTAGCGAGTTTCGGGTGCCACTAACGCCTTACTGATATAATACACTGGTAGCTGGGCTGGGCCTTCATTCCTTACAAGCACAATGCATATCGCCTCTTTAGATACGGCTAGATAGAGTTGTAGGACCTCACCCAACTTGGGTTCGATAGGAAGGGGGCTTACCCTACGTGCTTTTTAAGCTCCTGGAATGCCTCTTCACACTTCTTGGTCCATTGAAACTTCTTTCTCCCCTTCAAAACTTTAAAGAAAGAGAGGCATTTGTCAGTAGCCTTAGATATTAAACGACTCAAGGCAGCCACTCGACCGGTCAGGCTTTGCACTTCCTTTGGCTTCTAAGGAACCTCATTCAATCAATGCCTAAATTTTCTCAGGATTCGCCTCTATCCCCCTCTGATTAATCATGTAGCCTAAGAACTTGCCTGACGCGACTCCGAATGCACATTTGAAGGGGTTCAACCTCATGCGATATTTTCATAAGATTTGAAAAGCTCCATTGAGGTGGTTTAAGTGGTCGCTAACCTTTAAGCTTTTGACAAGCATATCATCTACGTAGACCTCCATTGTTTTACCAAGTAAGTCGGTGAATATCTTATTCACAAGCCTTTGATAAGTGGCTTCGGCATTCTTTAACCCAAACGGCATCATCTTGTAGCAATAAAGTTCCCTATCTGTGATGAAGGATGTGTGTTCCTCATCGCCTAGGTATATGGAAATTTGGTTATAGTCAGAGTAATCATCCAGAAGCTCAAAGACTCGTGTCCCACAGTAGAGTCAAGCATCTATCCTGGGGAGTGGAAAACTGTCTTTAGGGCAGACCTTGTTCAGGTCGGAAAAATCGATGCATACCCTTCACTTCCCATTGTGTTTTTTTTTTACCAGAATCGGGTTGGAGATCCACTTCGGGTAAAGGGCCTCTCTGATGAAACAGTTCTTGATTAACTTTTGTACCTCTTCTTTCAAGGCCTCATATTGTTTCGTGTTCAAAGCTCTTCTCTTCTGTCTATACGGGACAACTTTGGGGTCGATTTTTAAATGGTGGCAACTGACCCCTGGGTCAATGCCTAACATATCATCATGCCTCCAAGCAAAGACATCCAGATTCTTACACAAGAACTTTTTAAGCTTCTCCTTAAATTCTGGAGCTAAACCCTTGCCCACCTATAATAGCTTGGTGGGGTCCGACGGGTCCACCGGGAAAGTCTCTAGTTCCTCCATTGGGGCTATTTGAGATTCAGTCTCGATGATGGGGGGTCAATTTTGTCGAACGTAGGCATTTTATTGACAACGTCCATATCGGCCTCGCCTGCTATCATGTTAATGACCATGGGCTCTGCCTTCCTAATGGAGTTTAGATAACATTCCCGAGCTTCTCTTTGATCACCTTTTACCGTTGCCACCCCTTGCCCAGTTAGGAATTTCATGCATAGGTGGTGGATGGGCTCCAAGATCTTTCAACACAAGCCTTCCTAAGATCCCGTGGTAGGCGGACCTGCTGTCAACTACCAAGAATTCCATGTAATTCAATGTTGATAGAGGTAGTTCTCCCATCTCCACAACAAATATAATCTTGCCCCTTGGGATTATGCTATCTCCAATGAAACCGTACAAAGGGGTGGTGATGGGAGTCAGCTCGTGGTCCAGAATCATCTTGTCAAACGTGGCTCCAAAGATAATATTAACAGAGATACCATTGTCTACCAACGTTCGTTTCAACCCGTTTCGGGCCACTATGGCCCTTACAACAAGGGCATTACAATGGGGGTAATGGACATCTTCCGAATCTTTATGTGTAAACACAATGGAAAGTGACAGACTTCTTCGGAAACTGTTATCCACTATGTATCTGGCTAGTGGAGGTCCCTTTGCCTCCCGGACGTAATTCTTTTGGGAGTTCATTGTTTCTCCACCAACGTAAGGGCCTCCAAAGATTGTATCAATCTTATGGATGGGGGTACTCTCTACCTGGCTTTGATGGCCTCGGTGGTTTCGTTGTCCCTCACTATCTCTTTCCTCTTCACGATCTTTTCCCCACCGAGGTGATGCGTCTCGATGGTGGGGGGAGGCCTCATCACGCCTAAGCGGCCGGAGATGCCTAGGTGGGGGCCTGCCCTTTGGGTATCGTTTCTTCTGTTATTTCGGGGCTTGTTCGTCCGGGATGGTATGCGATATCCCTGCAATTAGTAGTATATAACTGTATGAATGGTGATATATGCAATACTCGAGGGGGTTCGTTCTGCTTCTAGGACCCGAACTACGTCCTCGACCTCTACAGGGGGCCTGTTGCGAAGGCCCACTTTGCTGAGGATTTGTGGTTGGCACTTCCTCGTAAGCCAACATGGGTATAGCATTCAAGGTAGCTGTGGTGAGTGCCTGGTCTAAACTGGGGGCAATTTCACTACCATTCTGGTTCCGTTGATGGTCCATCAAATGGGATGTAGGCCATCTCCCAAACTACCTTTGTTGAGGTCGGAAGCCTTGGCTAGCCCTATTTCTATGCTCAATAAGCTCTTCATTCATAATTTCTCGCCTCATCATTTCTAGCAATGCATCATAAGTAGTTGGATCCTGGTTTTGGACATCTCTCCAAAATAAGGTGTTCATGTTTAGGCCTCATCTTAGCGCCAATAAAGCTTCACGGTCAGTGACTTGAACACAATTTGTCATCTCATTTGTGAAGTGGGATAGGAAACTCTTTAGAGTCTCACCGGGCTGCTGCCTCATGTCCTGAAGGCGTTGGGTGGGGGCCTCTCTTTCTTTACTTACCGCAAATCTCTTTAAGAAGGTAGTTTTGAATTCTGGCCAACTTCTGATGCTCCCAGATAGTAGCCTGATGTACCAAATTTCTGTTGCTCCACTTAGGGTCAAGTGGAAAGCTCTGCATTTCACATCTGGGATGGCACCTCTCAAGCTCATGTGGGTCTTGTAGCTATTCAAATGCTTAGTTGGGTTGCCTCTCCCATCGTACTTTGGTATCGTATGCATCACATAATGGCTTGGCACGTGGGCATTCCTCAATTCTTGCGAAAATGACAAGTTGTCATCATCATCGTCCAAGTCATAGGATCTCTGGGGACTGTCTGAATCATAATTTTCATCAGCCTCATACCTTGGTGGTGGTGCAGAAGGTCCTGCCTGGTTTCCCACATCCTCATCCCTCCTTCAACGTTCATGCCGAGGGCATATTCTTACCTTTCCTCCAGCTGCCAAGTCTCAGGAGGTGGGGGCTAAGGTCTGTTTCGAGATATTGGCATTCCAGGTTGCTGCCTATGCTTTGGTTTGGTTGGGCTTAGCCAGTCAAATACACTGATGGACCTCTGAGGCCTATGTTCTTGTTCATATTCTGGAGGAATGTTATCTTCCATGTTAAACGGGGCCTCGGTGGGTCGGCCAGAAGTGTAGTTTGAAGAGACATCAATTCCCACCTCTCTCTCTATAGGGTTGGTTCCTCTAGCATGCCTGGGAGGATGAGCTCTTTGACTTTGTACCTCTTCTTCATGTTGATATTGCTCTGGAGGAGCAAAGAGAGGAGTTGGACGTCCTCCATGGCCGTGCATTTGCATCAATAATTCTTGCATGGCTAAATTTTGGTTGGTGATACTCCTCATGTTAGCTGCCATAGTTGCCATTTCCCTTGTGAGCTGGGCCGCCATTCGTCTTCCACCTCGCCTGTGATGGTGGTGAGGTCGGCCCGACTGATAGGGGCGGCCATGGCTGGGACCTCATTGTTACTTTTCCTCATACGCTTGGGAGGGGCGTCTCCATCTGAGCTCATCTTTTTTCAAACCTAGAACCTAGATATTTTCCAACTCTAAGGGCTTCCTCTTGTTCCTTTGCAGGAACAAATCATTTTTTAAGGGAGATGTTCAAACTATCTTTTCAAAAAGCTTTTTTCCATGGGGTTGCCCGTGGTTATAGTGTGGTTTCTCACAAACGGCGCCAATCCGTTGACCCCAAAAAATGTTACCAACATATGCCGGGCCCACTCGTGCATGCGCAAGTCGAATCTAACACGTAGATGCCGATCAACGGTCAATATTGCTCCAGATGGACATGGGATGAGATAGACAACAAGAGACATTTCCGTTCGGGTTCTGACAAGGTTAACGGACTTCGATTGTAAGATAAGAACCAATCGATATGTAAATAGATCAATAGTTGTAATGAGTAAAATATATTGTAGAGAATGAACTCAGGTTAGCTCCAAGCGTTTTTTGTTGTGTTTTTGTATTCAAAGTTGCATTAGCCCTCAATTGTTACATGGTGGGGGTATTTATAGTGTTACAAATGGAATGGT
>CAIGRB010110217.1:0-13163 GCA_903798255.1 Fraxinus quadrangulata
CTTCTCTCAAGAATGGAAACGAAACATTGAAATTGCTCGGAGTTATCTTGAGAAAGTTCAAAAACGATATAAAAAGTTTACAGATCTAAAGCGCCGTTTTCTTGAATTTAATATTGGAGATCTGGTAATGGTGAAACTCCCTGACAGAAAATACTATAAACCGACAAGAGGGAAAGACTCCAGATTGGTGCCAAAATCTATTTGACCATTACTCATGGTGAAGAGGATTGGAAGAGTCGCATACAGAGTTGCGCTCCCTTCATGGTGCAAAATTCACAAGGTCTTCATGTTGGTGTACTCAAGCCATACTTTGCTAACAAGGAGGATGCATCCATAAATGAATCGAAGCGACTTGTGTTTGAACTGAAAAGAGCTGGAAAGAAGGTTGCTGAAGAGATTCTTGACCATCGAACTACTCGAGCTTCTAGGAAACATCATCAAAAGTACTTGGTCAAATGGAGCGGATGCAGCAGCAAGGAGAATACTTGGGAAAACAAAAAAACCTTGGAGCCTTCAAACCATTAATTGAAGCATATCATTCATCAATGGCTCCGAGGACGTCGCCAAAACAAATGGGGAAGAATGTCAAGGACCGCAGCTTTGTTTAAGCCTCTTGACCCAATCGCAACCGCAGTTTTCCCAACTTCGACCGCACATTGTAAATATTAGTCTAGTTTGAGTTGTAACTTTATTTCCAATATAATAGTTATTTCAATTGTAAAATAGTTCTAATATTGGTAAACGTTTAGTATGATTTCTCGTCATTTAAACGTCTACTCCTATCACTTAGATTTTTGTTCTGAATTCTATTATAGTGGGTATTAGTCTTTCAAACATCTTTCAAACTTTCTAGTGTTCGCCCCCTGCGCTAGCCATTGTAATTTCCTGCTTTCATCAATTGTAATTTCTAACTTTCAAGCAATCAATGATCAAGTTACTTGCAATTGTGTTTCACACTTTCTACAATTTGTAATCAAATTTTCTTTCGTCTCGAGAAAAGGTGGAAGGTAGTCTAGCGGAGCAGACTACTGCCGCACGGTGTCCCTTTCTGTGCTAAGAAGAAAGGCACCTCGTAGAACCTAGGGACGTAAAACATCTAGTTCGCAATATAGCCTTTTTAGACATTGGTAAAAGTAACAACATAAGAACATAAAATGAAACAAGAACCGCGGAGCAACTAAAAAACTAAAACCATCTTGTGGTCCCACATGGTAAATTTGAAATTCTACCCACATAGAATACATCAAAAAGAAAAAAATCTTACGTCTCGGATAAGAACCTTTTATTATTTGTTAATAATATGTACTACAAAATTTTTAAGATAAGAAAAATGTATCTTCCTTGGCCCAGCAAAGATGTCACTCCAATTCACCTAGCCCATCAGACCAAGAAATTTCCACTCTGCAGCAATATTAAAGCCCGTTTGTTAAAAACAAGTTACCTAATAGATGATCCTGGTGGGTACATATCCATCACTAGCTTTGTCCAAGCAGTAACATTACTTCTCTGATAATTCCGGCCTGATTGGTACTGGTCCACTGTGATAACAACACTGCCATTCTTGCTTGAAGCTGGTTGTCTTTGCTTGAACATTTTAACATAAAGATACACCAAAAAACATAGCAGTTAGACAATACCATTTTTTAAGAAATAGAGTAGATACAATCTGCACATTAAAGACTCGGAAAGGAACCCTCATACTTTGTATCCACTGATGTCCTTCTAACTAAAGCATCTCTCTCATCGACAGCCTTCTGCGCATCAAGTACATAGCTACATATTTGAAAAGAAAAGGAAGCTTCAGCAATTCGGGGCACATAAAAATATCTTCTCATCAGCACAAGATCAAAAGTAAATCTTTTAGTAGTAAGAGTAGCTCATAATGTTAATTACCCAGGAGACGTTCCGGAGGTGATAAAATACTGAGCCAGTGTAGCAATGAATAGTAACAAATATATTGCAGTGTACCTGTGTTGGGAAAACAGAAATCACAATATCATGGTAAGCACGGAAAAGGAAATGAAATAATTGTAAAACCACCCATCATGTGAATATTTTTAGTTCCTCAGACTTGTCACTTCTATCTCAATTTATAGGAGGTCTTCTGTCAGATGATTGTATATAACATAAAGAAACCATAATTTTAAGTCAGACTTAGCATGCCATAATGTGGAATCAAGTTCTCGTGCTCAAATAGGTAGGTAGATAACCACAGCATAGTATAAGTCTCTTGGATGAGTCTTATGCGTTTTCAAACCGTTGTTTATGCAGATAAATTGACCTCAACGGTAAGCTTCCATTTTCATTTCTATTGCAATGGATAAATTAACTACAGTGTATTAACATATTCTTCGAGTTATCTAATGTCTACATAGGAAATACTTAAACGAGTAAACTTTTTGCGTGAAAGCAAGAAAAAATGAATTCTCGAAATCCTTGTTTGCTTTTGGGCCATGTCTTTTTTTTTCAATAGCATTACATAAATATTTTCAAACTTATCATTATCAGGTTGCATACAGATTTCAACAACACATAGACGTATAGAAAGTTCTCTTTAAAACCCAATTCCTGATGGGAGAAGACAACGACAAATATTCAACACAATAACAAAGCAATAAATAATTCCCCCTTCTCATGTAAACAGTAAACCTAATAAGTGACTATGAATAGAGTATAGCACACTAATAGGAACTCAATTAACTCAAGATTTGTTTAACATGGAAAAACCTTTTCTTAACCCAAGGGGGAAAAACAACGGGACTGTAGCACCCAAAATCTCTTGTTTATCAACAATGGAAAGCAAGGTTCTCTCTAGTCAATACTAGAGGCTCCAAAAATACATTATTTTGGCTCATCAACAATATCTTTTTTTTATATTTCCAACTTTGTTAGATGATGAGATATTGCGTGCGATTGTCTTCTTCTTCTTCTTCTTGTTTATTAGCCTTCCCATGGTTAACATAATGGAGAATATGGGTAATGGTTCCGTAGATTTTTCCCCGTTGGATGAAAAAGACAACATTTATGCTTATTAGGTTTGATATATTATTGTGCAATTGCTCTATTTGATACACAAGGAGAGAGAATTATTCATTCCATTGCATTGTCTCAAATATGTAGTCGGAATATTTTTGGTTGCTGCGTTCTCCCATCAATTTCAAATATAGAAAAGCCGTCACTTTCTACTATGATGTTACACAGAATTAAAATTGGCACATAAATGCAATCCATAAAAAGAATAAATCCATTTAAAACCTACATCAACACACTCAGCAATTTAGAGAGAAAAATTAAAAATAATACCATGGGTCTTCTCTGGTTCTGACAATCAAATCTCTATCTAACGCAAATAAAACCCCGAGAAAAATCAGATGAAGCGTCACCAGAGCCACCTTCAAACATAAAGTAGATCTCCGAGCTATAATAAATTGAACAGAAGAAATATTTAATAAAAAAAGGAAACTTCAACGTATCTTATCATTCTTATAAGAACCCATCAACACAAACAAATAAACAGTACCCGGATCAGATAGACAGGGAAAAAAGCGGAAGCAACGATCAGTGGCACGATCCCATGTGTCGCGGAGGAAGCCACCGCAGAATACACCCATTACTTTTTCACAAACTCATCACTCAACACAATTGTAATCTCTACCTAATTATGATGTATATATTTCTTCCGTAATACAGCAAGATTCAAGGAGAGTCGAAATCCTGCAAAACTCTAGAGAGGGAGAGATTGAATAATTGTCCGGAGCCGCTATGGGGTGGCTGGGTCCTACAAGGCCGGCTCGGTGTGAATCCAACTGGTCGAATGTGGACTAATTTGAGCGCGTATAGTTGAAGTATGGCCTAGGGTTTGATAAGGAGATTAGTTTAGCTTTTTGATGGCTAATCAGTTGATTAAATAAGTTAATTATTTTTATAATCAAAAGTCTGATTTGATTTTTATGAATAAATGACAGCAATGCTCTGATTTACAATTATTATTAATTATATGAATCACTTGCGCGTCGGGTCGTTATCTAATTAAGGTCGACTTCAAAATTCTTATCGAACAAATTCAATGTTGCGGATCACTTATCGAGTTTGAGAGGTTGCAGTATAATCATCAAATCAAACTATATGTATAGTAGTTGTCAAATCTTTCGAAAATAAAAATTCAATAAACAATCGATTATATGTCAGCATCTTTATTAATTCTTTATTAATTGAATGAGTTGAAATGTGCTTCTAGGCAAAATTAGATCCACATAATAAGGAATTCCTCCCAAAGTGCAATGAGTTGTCTAATTCTTCTATGTCATTAGCGGGAAACGCCCCCTCGCAAACTTCATATTCAGAATTCCATATGATGCATAAATGACAAAAATGGGAACTCCATCGTGATAACGGAGATGTGATAAACTCTCGAATTGAATCAGATAATGGGGATGTGGAGATGTGATAAACTCTCAAATTGACATCGAGATCGACAAAATTCTAATTTGAAAACTAAACTTAGTCGCGAGTTGACTCCAACTTTTGTGAGGCGTAACTCGACTAAGTGCCACACCCTAGGGCCTGTCTGGTTGCACTTAAAATTACAATTTCCACCGTTGCCAAGTAAAATTTGGATAGTTGTTTTTTCACCATTTTCCAAGTTAATCTGACATGGCAGCCGCAATATTGAACCATTTTATAACAAAATGACGTTTTTGCCCTTAATATTTAAATAATTTTGCATGACATATAGACTTCTTCGGTAGTTCATTTTTACAATGTCAAATTTTGCTACCAAAGTGGGCTCCATTCTATAGTAAAGAAAATGTCACTTAATTGCTGAAAATTGGGAAGAAAGCACTCCTAGACAGACGCTAAATAAGATAACACTTCTCAAAAACCATATGCTCTAACATGAGACTTTCCAACTCCAACATAACAATTTCAAGTATTCATTGACATGAAATGTTACAACCATAAGATTTGGCTGATCGTCATTTTAAGGTCATCTTCAACCCATGCCACCAAATTGGTACAACTTCCACATCTTACAAAGTCATCTCCAAATATTACACCAAATGAAGAATATTTCCTTTATGCTTTATTTTAAAGCTACCGACTATTAATTTATTTCAAAAAAAAATTAATTACAAATTATATCATTAGTAAAATTACTAAATTAAAAGTTACATTTAATTAACTAAAATGTTGTATTTGTTCATAATATTTTTTTAAAAAAATACATTACACTTAATACCACAATTTAAAAAAATATTACATTTTCAAGACACAAAATAAACATATTACATACAATAAAAAAAACTTCCACAAGAGAAACATAAAGCCCAATTAAGTCCGTCATTTTAATTATCAAATTTATAACTTCTGAATTATAATGAATAATTTTATTTTAATGTATCCAAATGACGTTTTTGCCCTTAATATTTAAATCATTCTGCATGACATATGGGCTTCTTCGGTAATTCATTTTTACAATGTCAGATTTTGTTGTCAAAGTGGGCTCCATTCTGCAGTAAAGAAACGGTCACTTAATTGCTGAAAATTGGGAAGAAAGTGCTTCCAAACAGGCGCTAAATAGGATAACACTTCTCAAAAACCATCTGCTCTAACATGGGACTTTCCAACTCCAACATAACAATTTCAAGTACTCATTGACATGAAATGTTACAACCAGAAGATTTGGCTGGTCGTCATTTTAAGGTCATCTTCAACCCATGACACCAAATTGGTACAACTTCCACAACATCTTACAAAGTCAGTTCCAAATATTACACCAAATGAAGAATATTTCCTTTATTGCTTTATTTTTAAATTACCAACTATTAATTTATTTCAAAAAAAATTTAATTACAAATTATATCATTACTAAAATTACTAAATTAAAAGTTACATTTAATTAACTAAAATGTTATATTTGTTAAATTTTTTTTTTTTTAAAATACATTACACTTAATACCACAATTTAAAAAATATTACATTTTCAAGACACAAAATAAACATATTACATACAATAAAAAAAAACTTCCACAAAAGAAACAGAAAGCACAAATTAAGTCCGTCATTTTAATTATCAAATTTATAACTTTTGAATTATAATGAATAATTTTATTTTAATGTATCCCATAGTTAGCCGTGTGGGATGAAAGTCGCATGCACGATTTTGAATGAGAGAAAGAAGCGATGAATCATTTTTTCGACTCACTCTCCCACTCTAATTGTTGTGGTATAAAATGAAGGGCAAAAGGCAAATATGAAGACTTATAAAAAATTCACATAATTAGTTGCACCAATTTGATGTCATGATTTGGGGTTGGGTCGAAGGTAATTTTCACCAATTTGATGTTTTACACGAAATTGGTGCATGAGTTGAAGACGCCCTGCAAGTATAGTACTCTACTGTTGAGAAAGAGCACGATCATTCTCCCTCTTCACCATTTCTCAGTTGCTTCTATATATCAAATCGAGGCCAGATGAAAAAGGTAAGTTCAATCAAATTCTTATTTGAAATAACATCAAATTTTCTCAAGATAAATAAAGACACCTCGTATGATTTGAGCGTTGGAGTGTCAGCCGACAATGCCCTCATTTTCTGTTACTAAGCAACGTGTGCCATGCAGATTAGGCATTCTTGTTGGTTCATTTTAACATCAAAATCAAATTACTTCAAGAGTCCATTAGGGAAAAAGTCATAAAACAACAACGAAAAGTTGTAAATATTACAAAAGTTAAATAAAAGACTAGACCTATATTGGTACGTCTAACATACCAAACGCGCCACAAAGAGAGTAGAGACAGTATAGACATCAAGGTTCCAACTTATTTCTGCATTATCCCACTATATTATGGATTTAGCTGTATTCAAATCAACCAAGCATTGATTTCATTATAGCAGACTGGGCTTGAGGGATTCCCATTTTAACTGAAAGATGAGTGAAATGAACACTAGCCAAAACCTCCCTACGAGGCTAATTGAGAATATTACAACTGCCAAAACCTTTTACACAGATGGGGGAAAGAAAATTACGACTATCATCATCAGCTTTAAAAGACAGGAACAAAGCCGTATACAAGGGTGGATACGGCCATCTTACTTGGATTGACTCAAATCTTCAATTTGATTCCTGATAATTGAGCGAGTTCAGAGAAGTCCTTCTCTCCACTCAAAACCTGCAACAAGTGCAATCCATGCAAATCAATCATCAGAAAATGGTGCAGTATTTTAAATTCATTAACGTGTTCAAGCCACGTCAAGAACTTTTCTTTGCTAAGTATAACGACACATCTTAAAGCGCAACTAACTAAGAGTAAGGAAGCACAGTCTTATCAGCAAGTTTGGCTAAGCTTAAAAAGTTTACTTATACGTAAATAAGTTTTAAAATAAATAATTTTTTTATCCATCAAAATTTGAATGGCTTGAAAATTAATTGAAAACGAAAAGGATTTAGACAAGCAGGATGAATGGCGAAGAAGGATTCATATAGCTGACCACAAATTTATTGGGTGACGGAGCAAGGGCTTAGTTTGTTGTTAAGATAAAAATTAGAAATATCGAAGAAGTTACTTCTTTTCCAAACTTCTTCTTCTACTTTAAAAAATAAAAAAGTAACTTATTCATATATGTTTGGAGACAAAAAATTTCTTAAAAATAAGTTTTTACTTATTTGAAGCTTAGCCAAAAATTCTTGTCAAAACATGGGTGAGAGCATTTTAGAATCAACAGTTAAACCAAATTAATTATGCTAGTAGGCATAGAGCAGCAAAGTAAGAGTAGGATTTTTGAAGGTTAAATTGTATAGGTAGATAATTCTGAAAATCAAACTTTTTTATTATAATGTGACTGCCATGAAGTGCTTGCATACCTGACCATTTATCACCCATGTTGGGAATCCTTCAATTTTAACTTCTGTACAAGCCTCGGTCATTTTAGTTCCTTCTCTTACTCCATCGGGGAAGCACTCAACATAGTCCAACAACTTAGCTGCTTCACGTCCAAACATCTGTATCAAAAGAAACACATGCATTCACAAACAAAAAATGAGTACTTAATCTAAAATTTCCTCCCCCTCTCAACCACACAGGGGTGGGGGTGGGGGATGGGGGAGGGGAATGGGTTTCATATTCGGCAAATTTAGAAATTTCCTTTTGGATAAAACTCCTAAGAAGAACCCAATGAGAATAACATTAATCAATTAAACAAACATTCAGGAGAATGCTTTTTCCATGTCAGTTGTCTATGTAGGTAACTCAAATGAAATTAAATCATGGGCTGTGAGAGAGAGAGAGAGAGAGAGAGATGACATGATAATAGTCAACACCAGAATACCTATGAAGCATATCTTAGATAAAGATGAGAAACCATGTGACATCATAGACACTCCTACTAGGGGGTGTGTCCATATCCGACACATCTCCAACACCGACACTCCAAGACACGTGTCTAACAAGCCACATGGTGTGCCCTACATTTTCTATACTTCTTTAAATTTTCGACACCCGAGGGACACTTCCCAGCATGCCTCGAGCGTGTATTGGACACACCATATGGATGCCTTATGGAATGCCCACAACAGATTGAGGACTCGAAAGCCCCATTTTGTAACTTTTGAAATATAAAATTGGAGAAAAAATTAATTATTAAAAACACTTGTGCAAAAGAGTAAGAATAATGGGAGGAAAATTCTAAGAGTTTCATGTCGAATTTGTTTCATTTCTACTATATGCATTTTCCTTTCTATGACAATATTGCCTTTTTCTTTAAGCAACAGTAGTAATAGATAGTTTAAGCCAAATTTTACAACAGTAGTAATAGATAGTTAACTGAGATAAATAGATGAAACATTTTCAAATTTGAAATGGAAAGAAATAAATCAAAATCGCACCAAACAATCCTAGTCTATTTCGTCATTTAATATCTTCAATAAATGGATAATTTGGGTAAGTCTCCGATAGAATGTCTATGACATTTGTTTTCCTCATAGGGACCCACAAGTGAGAAAAAACATAATAGTTTGCCATTCCAGAAATATTTTTGAAAAAGAAAAACATGATAGTGTCAAAAAAATAAATCACAAAGTAGATGTATTATTGAAGTACTTAATCTAAAAGTTTAAACCGTTAGAAATGACAAAATATTTATCATTTAAATATTATCTTCACCATGCCCCCTCACGTGTTCTCATTAAAGCCTTACATGTGCACAATTTTTAATGAATGGGTGGCGGAAGACTTGAACTTAAGACATTTGCCTACCCCGATACCTTGTCGAACCACTTGATTAAAAGCTTAAATTGTTAAATATGACCAAATATTTACGTTTAAATATTATATTCAACAACTTCTATATTTCCAATCAAAAAATAAAATAAAACAGTATCAAAAATTGCAGAAGTGGAGCAAATAACTCGTGTTTTTAATTATTCGTCATTTGTACCAACGACGCATAAGATGGCAAAAACACACTCTCTAACAAGTCATTGTTCTAGTGATCCATTCTAAAATTATTCCCAAATGGGCCCTAAATTTTAACGGGGATTTTCTTAGCAACAATTTACTGTCTTATATCAGGTAAAAAAAACTAAAAGTGTATCTATTACCACCATCTGACAAATTGGGTAAAATTTTCTTTCACTTTATAACATCTCTATGAGGCTTTTATGAACATAAAGAATGCAAGCTTCGTTTTAAAAGACAAGTTTAGTAAAAAAATAAAAAATTTATGGTTGTAGCACCTCCAAATATAAAAGTTCAAGCAGAAACAGAGAAAAAAAAAATACCTCTTTCTATTCAAAACAATGTGAACACCAGAAAGCCCCATATAGTTTTGCTCCTATTGCACGTAGATGTTTGGCAAGAGAGAGAGAGCCAAAGGACTTATTTTGTTTTGACCTCGGTTGTAAAATGTGGAATTTCAGTCTCACTCAACCTGTTGAAATGTGTTTGAACCACATTATTTTGAAATAATGTATTTTGGAATAATAGATTGATGGAGAATGTTTGATTGAAAAAGAAGAAATGTATAATATAGTAACAAAACTTACATTTTCTGAGATTACAGAGTGTTCTGCTTTTCATTAAGTTGATGGTTCAACCTTAACTCAAATAGATTTTATGACAATCCAGAGTTGAAAATAGATAGAATATTAGTTTTAAAACTATCTCAACTGAATTCGAAAAATATTTTTGACCTAAAAATGGCTATCCTTGTCTATTTCTATAATAGAAACAGGATAGAAAATGTGTGCAGGTGTTCTTCTAGAGTTTTCCCTCCTCTCCGATCATTGCTCTGCATCATCCCCAGCACCCAAGATTGTTCATTTGCTTTTTCCACCAGAACAACTCTATAATTCTAATCCTGTGCTTCAGTTATAGGATGTGAGAATAGAAAAACTGCAAAAGTACAATTAAACTAGTTGTATTATGTTTTTAAAATGGACAGTAGTAAAATTATACTTGGAAACATTCATTATTCATCTTGTTCAATGCAAAGGTATTATTCAAGTGTCCAAACTGTAATTGTTATGCCCTAAGTCTAATCAACTTTGGACTTAAACATTTTTAATATATACTTGATATATTTCATTTATGACATATCTATTATTTAATTAAATTAATATTCTAATAAGTTAAATAATAGAATCCGTAAAGTCAAATCTTGTTAATTTGTTAATCACAAAGAATTGTTATTGTGAGATACAAATTATATATGATTGAATCTTAAATCCGTGGTCATAAATAATAACGAAATACGAATATCGTTATTACCGAAAAAACAATCATATGTGACATTTCTTATTTGTGAAGTAAGTAACTAATTTTACAAGCTAAAGTGTGGTGATACTTAAATGAACACATAAACGTTTGTTATAGAACAAACTATTGGAGACCCGCGGAAGAGATTTCACATGGATAACTATCTGAGTAGTGGTTAATCTATAATGTTCAGTAATGGAATTGGTCATTTGACTTGAGGTCGTCATAGAGCCTTATATGGGGCAATTATACTTTGGTGATACTAGATGTTGCTCTGTCAATAGTCGCTAATACAACGTCGTTCATGTATGTTAAGAATCATATGAAATTTGTGAATGATAGATAGAGAATTTGTCACTTTTAGATAGTAAGAGATTATGATCTACATTTTATTTAGTTGATAACGAAATTTTTGGTCAAAGTATACTCATAAGTTGAAAATGGTTTTCAACTTATAATGACTTAATAGTGGAATAAAAAATATGAGTGATAATCGAGATTGACACACTTCCATATCTCGTAATTGATCGGATCATATTCACGAATGAATTATATTTCACGATAAATGAACGAGTTTGGTTCTATCATACCACATAATATTTTTCGTTACATATACTGTCCTAACACATTGCTAGATGTCATCTAGAACGACATATGTGAATTGACGATAAATTTAAAAAATGAGTATTTTAAATTATAAATTCTAATTAGATCAAAATAATAATTCACATCCTTAGTTATCGTGGTCGAGAACCTAATGGGCCACACATAAAATGAGAACTAGAAGAATAATATTATTAATTAATTAATTGACAAGTGTTGGACATTTGTACAATTAATTAATTATGTTGCTTATAAATGGGTTAAGTTAATTAATTGGATTAATTAATTTATGGACAAAGTTTAGTGCTTGTTTGTCTCCCATTTTGGGAGAAGAAATAGAGTTTTGAATAGTAGTTTTTGGAGAATGCGTTGTTGAAAAGTAAAGTAATTTTATTTATTTGTGTGTAGAATATTTTATTGAGTGAATATGTGGTGGAGAATGTTTATTGTAATAAACAATGTTTGATAAAATGGATGACAAATATGGACTTAATTGATTAGATTAATTAAATATTGGACCGAGTTAAGTTTAAAAGAAGGGTCATACCCACTGATCTACAATTAATAAGCTATTAGGTTTTAAGAATAAAAGACAATTCATTATCTTGTTAACATAAGAAATGAGAGGTCCTAATTATCATTCTTGTTTCTCTGTGTGGATTTCTATCGGAGGCTTGATAATTGGATAGTTGTGGATTATAAATCGAGATTGTTCGTGTTCAAGATAAGCGAAGGAGATTGCAGAATTCAATAAAGGTATAATTCCTATCATAATTTCTATCTAAACATAAAGCTGATCTTTGATGGTGAAAGGAGCCAGGACTCACAGATATTAGAATCAATATACAAAAAACTTAAATTAACAGTAAATAAATCTGCTAATTGAAATGAACACAACAGATTTTTCGGCCGAAGCCCTAGAGGTTCGGTATAAACCTAATCCCCTGTTGAGTATCCACAAAAGGATAACGCTCGGTTGCACTATACAACCTTAAAATTGGCAACGAAGGTTACAGGAGTTCAGTACAAAGCAAAGAATACAGATTAGAGACTTATCTCTTCAAGGATTCAACGGATCTTGGTTGAATCACACAAGAATCACCAGAACACTACAATCGTAAATTACGACAGAAAGAATCCAACTACAAACATATTTCCACACAAGGAAATCACGTATTCTAAGGCTAGCACTCAAGAATCATGTATCAAACTGAAAAGATTATCAATCGACAGGATTATGAAAACCCTAGAATCGAACTCTCTCGAAACCACTAACCACAAGTCGAGAATGAATGAATAATCACCCAGATGAACAGTCGAACCGGTATTTATATCTCAGTCCAAGTTTCCATCCAACGACCAGCAATAGAACATGTGTCAACAGATCCAGAACTTAACATAATAAGTAAAATCGTGTTTTAGAAACACAACTTTATCCGAAAATAAGGTAGCACACTGAACCAGGGTTTGAATCTCCAACAATCTCCACCTTGCTACCTTAGTTTTTCAGGTGTATTAGTGCAGCCAGGAGCTCATCAAGTTTTGTTTCATTCGCTCTAAATACCTGCAAAACATTAGACAGTGTCAATAGATAATAACTTCAAACAATTTTGAAACTTGTTTAAAGGTATTATTTTCGTTCCCATATCTGAGGGATTAAACTGTGTAGCTACTTTACCAATTTTCATAATTCCTCTTGAAATTATATCTCTAATAAAATGGTATCTAATGTCTATATGTTTTGTCCTATCATGAAACATAGGATTTTTACTTAAGTGTATGGCACTTTGGTTATCAGAGTATAAGAT